>VYZW01027282.1:0-60040 GCA_013401315.1 Balaeniceps rex
CCAACCAAATGATTCTGTGATTCTGTGATTCTGTGACCTTTGGTCTCCACCTTGGTGAGCTGTTATGATTTACTCCATCCTTTGCCTCTTTGCTGGTGTCTTAAGCCTTGAGCCCTTGTTTTTGTTTTTCATCTTGCCACCAAAATTCAATGGTTTGAATCCATCCTTTGCTTTAGTCGGTGCAGTCTCTGCCTTGTTTTTCCCCATCCAAATATCGTGCAAAATTACATGTAGATGTGGTGGGATCTCGGTGACCTGTTAGTGCTGGTACCATCAATACCTGGACCATCTCCACGCCCTTCTCCTTCCAGTCTCTCTGGTGCTTCCACATCCTGAAGTTCCCATTAATTCTCCATTCAGGCCAATCTCTGTATTTCAATTACACATCTCAGTGTGATCTCTTTGCAGGGCTTCTGGGATCTCTCTCCATAGGATCTATCATAGAATCATAGAATCACAGAATGCTTTGGGTTGGAAGGGACCTTTAGAGGCCATCCAGTCCAACCCCCTGCAGTGAGCAGGGACATCTTTAACCAGATCAGGTTGCTCACAGCCCCGTCCAACCTGACCTGGAATGTTTCCAGGGATGGGGCCTCCACCACCTCTCTGGGCAACGTGTTCCAGTGTCCCACCACCCTCATCCTTCCTTATGGCCAGTCTTATATCTGGTCTGATTTCATGACATGCCTGGCAGTGCTCCATGAACAGGAGCCCTGGGGTGCTGGGCTGTGTACCATGATGTCTAGTAAGTTGAGATGTAGCTGACGCCTTGGCTTCAGCTGGAGCGTTCATAAGGAGGCGCCCCTGTGGGTTCTCTGCTGGCTAATATAAGGTTGTGCTCAGCCTGCAGTCTTTCAGAGGGATATCTTTCCTCTGTCCAGCTGGCTGGTTTTGGGAGACTTGTATGAAAACATTTGAGACCTGCTTCCCTCTGTCAGATTTGGCTGAAATTGTCAAGATTTTGCTAGGTCGTGAGGCAGAGGCTCTGTCTGCTCGTGTGATATACGCTATGGCACAGTGGTGGGTGTTGGGATGTGGATCTGCACGGATCCCCTGGGAAGGCTCTGCATGCCCAGACGCAGCTCTGTAATGTAGTTTTTGTGTCTGTATGCAACAGGGATAATTATTTGGTGGATGGAGTCAGCAGCATCTGGCGTGGGTGATCCTGGGGCAGGAGATATGTGAGGTCCAGCTGGAGCCACAGGCAAATGGGAGGCAGACACCAGCCAGATGAGACTGCAGATCCGCTGGGTCTCATCCCTTTTAGACAGACCTTGATGAGAGAGGTTATTTATTTATTCCAAAATTTGTTGGGAAAAAAAAGAAGAAGAGTTTATTGCAAACATATACCCAGGAGGAATAAAGGGAGGGGAACAGCCCAGCCTCTGGCACTACTGCGAGTATGTAAAACCTGCTTTTTTTCCTCTTTTTACCCTCTTGAACTTTGCCAGGCTTCCCACAGCCCTGCCATCTGATCCAGGTGAGGTAAAGGGAGAACCTGGTCCATCAACTTTATGGGGTTTGGAGGCAATTTGTTCAAGGAACTGTAAAACCCAGAGAAGTTGCCCCTATAAATAATTTACCAGGGGCAGTAAAAGATCAAGCAAATTGCTGGGATTCCTTGGAAAACCCTGAAGTTTATGGGGTTGTTTCCCCGCCCCTACCAGGTTTCTCAAAAGCTCTCTGTAGCGGTTTAGGAGGTCTTTGACAGGGACTGATGGCTGCCAGTGTCTGCAAAGATCAGCTAAGACTTGCTGGATTAAAGTTTTCTAATATGTAGTGTATTCAATGAGCATCGTGGTGGCACCTCAGTGAGCTGGTGGCTCTAAGTGAACTGAGCTGCCCTGGGTTGGACAACAATGGTAGAGCAAATGGCAGTCCTCCATCAGCCTTGTCACCCAAAATAGCATCTCCTGAAAGATGGAGCACATGGAAGGAGCAAACCCGGGTGTGACCTTGGCCCGCTGGTGGGCTGTGGATGGAGGGAGGTGTGGGAGCGAGTGTCTGGAAGCTGCAGAGCAGCTCTTCACCCTGATATAAATGATCCACACTGCCTTTTCTCACCTAGGGCTGGTATTTCATACCCAGGTGAACTCTTAAACGCAGTGAGATTTTGGAAGGAATCAGGAAGGGGAGAAACAAGAGAGAAAACGACACGTTTTCCTTTCAAAGTCGGACAATAGTGCCCTCGAATTGGGGACCGTCTGTAACCTGGATGTGCTGCAGTCATCCATCGAGGACCCATGCTGGCAATGCAGCGGTGGGAGCTGGGTGGGTTTTCACCCCGGGTGAGCATCTGCAGCTCGCTGCTAGAAGGCAGAGCATAGCTTTAACTAAAATTTAAAAAATATATGTCACAAAAATCAGAAATATTCAACGTATTCAAAAATTTAACATGTAAATGGTCGACATGAATTAACGTCCGCCAGGAAATGTCTTTAGTTTGTGGTACCCAGATTACGAAACCCTTTTGCATCCTTTTCCTCACCGTTGCAAGGTGAAGTCAAGGTGTGACTGTTCTGAGCTCGAGCCTTTCCACACCTGCAGGGTCTTTGTGTTTGCGGACGTTAACATTTACTCACTGGAGGCCTGGGGCTCACCGTGCTTTTTCTTTGCCTCCGCAGAGTCTTCTAGGATTTATTCCTTATATGACCATTTCTCTATTGCTATATAATGGGCGGTTTTTACTGTATTTGTTCCACGCTGAAGCATTAAACAATATCAGAGCTGGGGAAAAAAAAAAAAGAAGAGGAATCACATGTCAAATATTTGTCTGCAAAAAGTGTGCTTTGGCTTAGCTGCCTGAAGTGACTGCAGAAACTTAGACTTATTTTTTGTCGCTTAGGCCTCTTTTTTTATTTCCTGCATATGTGTGAACTGGGGCAACGGATGCTGAAGATTCAGAGGTGCTTTTTCTTCTGTCCCTTGTCCCTTGCTGGCTCCATAGCGCTCTCAAGGCATCACCCCATGGGTCAGCGCTCTGGCCAGTGGTGCACGGAAGCCAATGCTCTGGAGTAGACCTGCGGTAGGATGACGTTGGCACATGCCTTGTCATGAGGGACTTTCTTATTCTCCTTTTAGAATAAACCAGTATTGCCTTGGAATTACAAAGAGGATTGGAGATTTCTGTTAGCATTTAAGCTTTTTGTGAATGATTTTTTTTTTTTTCCATGCGTTTTGGGCCCACGCTATCCCAAGGGTTCAAGCAGCAAGGAAATTTCATCCTTGATTTAGGGCAGGAATGGAGAAGATGAGGTGGGAGAGGGGAGAATGTCACATTTGGAAGGGCAGATGATATGATTTAGCTTGAGTCCGACATCAAGCCTCATGTCTGAAGGTAGAGGATGCTCTGAAGGCAGTGAGTTTGGAGCTTGTTAATTTACTGCCTATCTTCTCTTAATTAGATGGGATGGCTTAGTGACGGTGCTAAAGGCAACGAGGGCCATGAGCACTCTTGGCCTCCAGGGATGGTGTGTGTGCTAGAGGACCTTGACGCCAGGCAGGACCCCGTGGGGTGACACGTGGCAGCGGACATGCTAACACATGCAGGTTCCTCTGCCCCGGGTACAACACTTATGAAAATCAACATTTTGGAGGATTTTCTTCTGTCTCAACGTGGCAGCTGGTATTTTTGGGGCAGGATTGGGTGAGCTGGTCACAGTGCTGTTTGCAGGAACTGGGGAGCCTTCCCTATACAGACCAGTAAGACCATTAGGGCAGGCTTCAGTGCCAGCTGCTGTGATGGACATGAGCTCTCAAAGGATCTGCGTTAGCTATCTCAGTAGATATTATATTGCATTTCTGGTGTTATTTTAGATATGGAAATTCTCGGAACAGCGTGTTGTATTTACAAGCTAAATTATCCTTCACTTGGGTTGTATTTTGGGCAGGAGGACGTGTAGAGGTGTGAACGATGGGAGGAAGAGGAGAAGAGAAGATGGAAGGAGGCACTTTTTGAAAAACATTGAAATAAGGGTCACCGCAGGAACATTTCTGGAGGGACATATGTTTTTAATAATATTAACACAGAGCTCAGAAACCCAGTCAAAGGTTTTGCTGCCTTCCTGCTCCATGAAGGGTTTGTTATAGTCCAGGACAGACCCTGCCCTACGGAGCTGAGGATTAAATGGGAAGGGAAAAGGGGATGCTGCCAGCTTGGCATTGCAAGAAGGGTGCTGGGATCTGAGGGGCGATGGGGTAATCTTGCCAAAACTCGTAACACAACTCTTCAAAGGAGGTTGGGGTAAAACCTAGTTTTCTTGGGTCTCAGCTCTGCAATTCTCCGTTACTACTTCATTAGAGCACAGCTCTTATGAGGAGCGGCTGAGGGACCTGGGGTTGTTCAGCCTGGAGAAGAGGAGGCTGAGGGGAGACCTTATCGCCCTCTACAACTGCCTGAAAGGAGGGTGTAGCGAGGTGGGGGTCGGTCTCTTCTCCCAAGTAACAAGCGATAGGACAAGAGGAAATGGCCTCAAGTTGCGCCAGGGGAGGTTTAGATTGGATATTAGGAAAAACTTCTTCGCGGAGAGGGTTGTCAAGCATTGGAACAGGCTGCCCAGGGAAGTGGTGGAGTCCCCATCCCTGGAGGTATTTAAAATATGGGCAGACGAGGTGCTTAGGGACATGGTTTAGTAGTGGACAGGTACGGTTGGACTTGATGATCTTAAAGGTCTTTTCCAACCAAATGATTCTATGATTACTTGATTTTCTAGAAGCTTGTTTACTCCCGTTGTTAAAAAGCCTACATTTGCTTGGTTTGGGTTTTTTGGTTTGGGGGTTGGTTGGGTTTGGGGGTTTTTTTGGTGTTTTTGCTTTGAAGCCATCTCCACAGCAACTAAAGGCAGCATCACACAGAGGGTTTGACAGGAGTTACGAAGGAAGGACACAGCACAGGTTAACTGCTGCACAGCAGAGATCTTGATTACATCCAGGTAAACCCAGCAATTAGGAGAAGAGAGAGGGAAAGTAAGAAACAGAAAGCACATTAGCGGGACTTAAGTCCTGAGGGTCTCAGAGATGAGTGTAGCTAAATGATGGGCAAAGTGACCACAGCCCTGGTGCCCCTGCAGTCTAGACACACACAAGGCTGTTCCACACACTTGACCTTCATCTTGCTTGTTTGGGAATTCATTTAGGTGGGGTTATCATAGAATCATAGAATCATAGAATGCTTTGGGTTGGAAGGGACCTTTAGAGGTCATCCAGTCCAACCCCCCTGCAGTGAGCAGGGACATCTTTAACCAGATCAGGTTGCTCACAGCCCCGTCCAACCTGACCTGGAATGTTTCCAGGGATGGGGCCTCCACCACCTCTCTGGGCAACCTGTGCCAGTGCTTCACCACCCTCAGTGTAAAACATTTCTTCCTTATACCCAGCCTAAATCTCCCCTCCTTTAGTTTAAAACCATCACCCCTTGTCCTGTCACCACAGGCCTTGCTAAAAAGCCTGTCCCCATCTTTCCTCTAGGCCCCCTTGAAGCACTGCAAGGCCGCACTAAGGTCTCCCCGCAGCCTTCTCTTCTCCAGGCTGAACAGCCCCAACTCTCCCAGCCTGGCCTCGTAGCAGAGGGGCTCCAGCCCTCGGAGCATTTTTGTGGCCTCCTCTGGACCCGCTCCAACAGCTCCATGTCCTTCTTGTGCTGAGGGCTCCAGAGCTGGACGCAGGGCTCCAGGTGGGGTCTCCCCAGAGCAGAGCAGAGGGGCAGAATCCCCTCCCTCGACCTGCTGGCCACGCTGCTGGGGATGCAGCCAGGCTGCGCACAGGAACCCAGCCTTGTTTTCCAAAAGGGACCCGATCTATAACGCAATGTGATTTTGAGGTTGCATGTTATTAACTGGAAGGAACAATCCAGCCCTGGCAAAGAGCTAGGCTGGATGAAGTCATCGAGCTCATCTCACATCTGTAATTTCCACCCTGGAAGCAGTCCACGTCTCCCTGTGAAATCTGCTCAGCCTGAGACGAGCAGGTGAGGCTCAGAACAGAAGAACTTTTTATTGCCCATTAAAAAAGAATAAAACCCTTTCTGGCAATGCCACTGCTGCTGCAGTTGTTGCTTCGTAGTGAGAAGTCCCTGCTTCGCAGAGGAAGACTTCGGTAGCAATTTGGGGGAGTCACTAAACCGTCCATAGGCAGTAACCAGAGCTTTCAGCCCCTTTGGCTGCTCCACCATGGTGGGCTGGATCTCCAAGGGCAGCAAGTACAAGGCAGTTAATCCTGGATTTAGGAACCTGAAGGTTAGTGGCAAAACAGGGTAATAAAGACTTGAGTGCAGGTGATCGCTGTCTGCACTCATCTTCTAATGATCTTTCCTCCCTGCGTAATTGAGGCAGCAGATGCTTCCCTCTCTCATCACACCACTAATACTCACATTTAGGCTTAATTGCCTCAGGCTGTTGTTGCCTGAAGAAGGGTGCTGTTAGGGAAGGGTGCTGGGGGAGCAAAGCTGAGCTCTCCCCTGTAGCCAGCATCAGAAAAGAGATGAAGGAACTGGTGGATTTATGGACTTTAATGCCAAGTGCCTAAGCCAAGATGAGCCTGTGTAGCTGGAGAAAAGATTCCCTTGCCTCTGTAGGCAGGTGGGAGCATCATACTCGGATGGCATGCGTTAAAGCCTCTTTCCTCCTGCAGATGAGTGACTCTCCAGGCTGGGTGCTGACTCCAGGAACCAAGAAGGAACTTCTTCCCAATGAAAAGGAAAATGTTGTATGCCCAGATCCTTGCCCTGGCAGCGGCTGTGGTGCAGTACGGAGCCATGGCCATTCATGAAGGTATGTGACAAGTGGGCTACCATGAACGCAACAGCTGGGGGTGATGCTGAGACACATGAGGGAGAAGAAGACCTTCTCCAAGCAGCTGTTTCTGCTAATGTCATGGATACACACACAGGTGCTGCTACAGTGGAGCTGTAGTGCTGATGCCTTTAACTTCTGCATAGGGTCCTTTTAGTTTGGGATCATCTGGCTAAGAGAGCATCTCAGCTGGCCCCAAAAGGCAGGCAGGACCTGACTTGCTGCACCAGGGTTTATGGGGAAATCGGGGTTCTGCTCAGTGTCCTGCCTCTAACACTGTTCCACCTCAGCTGCTCCAGAGGAAGGTGGGGAGAAGGGGAAAACGTGTGCCCTCGTGATTCTTCTTCTGATCTCCAAGACCTGGTACAAGCCACCACACAGAGGATATGAGAGAAAAGACCTCAAGGAAGCCTTGAAGCCTCCGGCTACTCTTTAGAGACTTGAGATAGCACCAAGGGCTCACCTCCTCCCTGGCTCCCTGTTGCCTGTGCAACCCCACAAAGAGCTTTTGAGCAGGAGGGGCTGGAGCCAAAAGGCAGGAGGCAAAAGGACCCCAGAGAAGAGTCTCATGGAATTACAGCATGATCCACGGCATGTCTTTAGCCTCAGGGTCCTGTATGTGGGGGAGGCTTCTTGTGAGCATCCTACAGAGCTACTTCAGAGCTCCCAGGACTGTCATGGGGCTGGGTATGAGCCAGGGGATCCTCCCTCTTCAAATCATTCTGCAGCAACAAGCCCCCAGGCTTTGAAGGTGTAAATTCACCTGGACTAAATTCAGTAAATTCAACAAGGAGTTAATGGAAGCTTTGGCATCAGCTACAAAATTAACTTGATTAAGTTCCTGTCCGTCAATTAAGCCAATATACTTGACTATAATGCTATTTAATTCAAAGCTGGGAACAGTGCAATAAATCAATGTTTACAGATGTCTCTGGCAAACCTGTGATTGATGAAACGTGGTAATTTTGGAGGTGCATGGAAAATTTCAAATAATATCATAGCCCCCTGTGATTAATATAGCTGTCTGTGTTGGTATTTTCTCCAGAAGGTACCAATCCAAATATGCTTAACATCACATGTTTCCAATGACAGCTCCAGGTACTTGATCCAAGCGGCAAACACTCTTGGGTTTCGTTGCCAAGCTGGGCCCCTCTGGAAAGGCGCTGAGCTCCTGGCTCAGCATCTCACAGAATGGGCTCTGGTTGCCTCTTTATTGAGAAAGGGGCACCATCCTGCCCTTTTTAATCCCATGGAGCTCCTGCTTGTTGTCTTTCTCCTCGTTATCCCTGGATGCAAATGAGGGCAGGAGCGTTGTGCAGGGTGAGCAAGACTCCCAGGGGCCAGGCATGGATGGAGGAGGCTCTCTGGGGATTTGGGATGTGGAGAGGTAGGTAGCGAAGGTCCCTCTGATACCAATGGCACTTTGAGCGTGTTTTCCAGATCAGGGCCAGAAATGGAGGTCTCCTAGGAAAAGCTGTCTGCAGTGCCTTGAGTAGCTCCAAGAGGTGGGTGATTTGGGGAGGGCTGGTGGATGGTCTTCTCCATCTTGTTGAACCTTTGTTGGGATTTTCTTGTGGTAATACAGGTTGTGGTTACCCTGGGAAGCTGTTGGACGATTTCCACCAGTTCTGAGGTTGGAGCCAAGGACTGGCAGTGCCTTCCCTCCAAGTCCGGGGAGAACAGGGACATCAAGGTCAAAACTAGGGAAAAGGGGTAGATCCAAAATAGAAGCGGCAGCTGGGAAAAGAGCTTTTGGTGATCTGCTGTTAGCAGCTGAGCTGCCTCCAAGACACCCCTGACATCTCAGCTGAAAAGCACTTACAGAGGACTGAGAAGGGAAGGGAGATCTGAACAGAGAGCTCTAGGAAGGAAAAATGAAATAATTGTCTCCCATTTTTGTCAAGGGAAAGTGCTTTATATTCCCAGCTGGGTAAGAGTTAAACCAAAAAGAGCCGGTCATTATTTTTCTGCAGTAAACAGAACTGTTAAGTCATGAAGAGCTCAGTGTCAGGAGGCACAAAGAAAGATGAAGAAACCAAAAGCCTTCGGTAACAAAGACCCTTGGACTGCCATCCATCCACAGCCAGCAGTTGATCCTCTGTCCTGCTGTGTGGCCAAAGGGGATTGACAGGGACACAGCAATGAAGGAGAGCATAAAACCTGCATCTTTCCAAGCCCTTTGGGGAGCTTGCTTATAGAAATAGGGTAAAAGTCAGGTAAATCGAAGAGGTCAAGCTGAAACAGGGTTTCCATTGCGACAGAAGCATGAGAAACCCACCTAGCACATCTTCACAGCAAACTGGAACAACTGCTGGAGCCTGGTTGGGTGTGAGTTGATTTCCAGATCTGCAGCTGAAAGTCAAGACAGTGGCTGGGTGAAGTCCAAAGCAGTAGTGACACAAAATGAAAAAAAAAAATAAATGCGAAGAGGTTGAGCCCAGTCCTGGTGAGCAAGTCTGCAACGCAAAAAGCCCTCCTCCAGCAGTCAGCGTGGTCTAATTTTTAGCAGCCCTACAGTAATAACTCAGCATCTATCTGCAAGGGAGAGAAACACCAAAGAAAATATAAATTTTGAACTTCCCTTGTAGAGCCTTCATTAATTTAAGCGTCCCTAAAAGTCATCAGATTTCTGTCCATGAAATATATTTATTGGATGCCTAAAGAAAATTTAATTCAATTGGGACTAAACACCGTAAAGGGAAATATGCCTTGATGTTCGTTAAACAAATTTCCCTGTACGCCTGTCCCACCCCTGCCAGCTGTCATCAGATAGCTCTGGCTTGTACAGAAGAAACACTCAAATTGTCCATTCTTTGCACAAGATACTTCATGCTCGGGGCTGCTGGTAGCTTGGCAAGAGGGGAGTGTTGCAGAGCTGAGTGCACGGAGCGTCCCGAGCTCTCTCCGTGCAAGACTGGAAGACTTGGTTGGTTTAGGGCTGGCAAAGCATGGAAAGCCAGGTGGCCCCATGTCTGCACGGGTGTCTCACATCGGCTCTGGAGACCTGATGGAAGAAGTCCAGGATGGTTGGTGGGGTGGCAGAGCTGCCACATTCCCAAAATTCAGTTGTGCGTGGCTCAGGTGTCGATGTCTGCCTCTGGGCATATGAAACCCCCAGGCATCCCCTTGCTTCCAGCACATCCTACAGACCTGCATGCCTTGATGGATCTGGGTCTTGGTGGTTTGTGCTTCAAATGAGAAGCTTCCCCTGGGTGAAATCAGAAAAATGGGGAATTAGGAGGAAATTAAAGAGAACAAAGCAGCCTGTTTCTCTAGGAAGCCCAAGATTACCCAGTTCTTTGGGCCTAACCATGATCTCTCTTCCTTAGCTGCAATATCTTGGGGGTTCACATGACTCAGAGGGGTTTATCTCCTGGCTGGCTCATTGCATTGTGTGGGATGAGCCTTCCTGCCCCTCTTCTCCCTCAGCATGCAGGACAGCGGAGGTGGCCGACATTTTGTTCCTCGTGGGGCAGTCACAGGGCGCAGGGAGGGAGAGCTCCCAGCTGGCCAAGGACTTCATCAGCAGCATGGCACGTTCCTTTGAGAACGTGGTGATGGGCAAAGGAGGCATCCGGCTGGCGGTGGCACTCTACGGGGAGAAACCAAGGTGGGTCAGTCCATCCTCTACCACCAGCACCCAGGTTTTTATAGCCCTACAGCTCTAGATGGGCAACCATGTCCCCATGGTTAAAGAGCTCTTGCTGAACCATTACAAGAGCAGAGCAAGAGTTCAACCCCCAGCAGTGTCACCAGAGTCTAGAGGTGTTCGGCCATGGGGAACCCTTTCAGGGCAGGGAGGCTGGCATTTAATGCAGCCACAAGAAATTCCCTGCCATCCAATTTTAGATAGCGTTTTGTGGTAACAGGGCTCTGGGGCTCATACCCTGGACTCCCTTGACCACTGTGAAGAGGACTCCTTGCCTACATACGAGCCTAGTGTGACCAGCTAAATGTCAACATTATTGCTGGACATTACTATTAGCAATGCATCCTTGCTGTAACAACTGTTTTCTTGCTCCTTATTCAGCCATATTCCCCCATTTCTCATTCCCAGGATGAGTATTGAGCTCACGGATTACGTGACCATCGAAGAAATGCTGGTGGCAATTCAGGATCTCTCCCTCAAAGGCAGCAGCTTAAAAACAGGGTCAGCTCTGGCGTTTGCGGCTCACGCCATGTCTCGTCTGGACACACTGCGAGAGGATGCGGCCAAGGTAAGCGACCTTCTGTGATGACTTCCCTGGTGTCATCCTTGGTAGGGATCAGATCTCTAACTTCTTTACTGGCAGGCATGAATGAGCCAGTTGGTTTTTATTCATCCCATCTGATTTTTGGCTTGCAGTTGAGGTACCTCATTTAGGAGCTCATTCAGCTTCAGGTCGCTTTATTGGTGATAGAAGGAGACAGGCATCTCCAGATTTTCAAAGGACTAGCTCACTTTTAAAAAATGCTCATATTTCCCCACGGATTGCAGAGGGATCCAGCACGCTAGTCTTAAATGCCTCCGGATGAGTACCCAAATTCGAGGCACTTACTGCCTAAGCTAACAGCAGGCTCAAGGCATGATTAAGACCAGGAGACAAGTTGTGGTGCTGGTGCAGGCAGCTGTTGCCAACAGCCTGTGCACATCCGCTCTGCTTACAGAGAGTGGCAGTGCCGTTAGCATCTTACTCGAAAAGCAGACACGTTGCAGTGTCTTTACCTTTCAGACATCAGTTCTGGGCCATTGGTTTCTTCAGATCATTTTTTTTTAAATTATTTTGTTCATAGTGTCCAAGGGGCTCTGAGGATGCTAAAGAGAAGGTGCTGCGTTCCGGTTTGCTCTGCAGGCTGCATGAAATGGTTCACTCTGCTCCGCTCTGATGGTAGAGGGTCTTGAAATCAAGAAGGGGGCAGCTGCATGGTGGGTGGATATACCCCACGAATCGAGTCTGAAGCTATCACAGCCACCTTTCGCCTCCCATGGGCCTCCCACATTTGCAGCTTGGTGCCGCACCTTCTCCTTTGCTCTGAGATCCTGCCTGCCAAATGTGGTCCGTGTGATCCATGCGATGAGTGCGGTGTGATCAGTGTGGTCATTGAGACCTGTCTGGAGACACAGAGCAGGAGGGAGAACATGATGCTACAGGCGGGATGTGTTACCCACCTCAACCACCTGCTTAAAGGTGTTGCAGCGGGCCGTGTCTTCATTGTAGCATCCCATGCGCCAGCTGTATCTCCTGCTATGTGATCTGACATGGGACTGCCCAAAAAGCTTGAAAGGTCTGGGGTTGCTGAGTTGGCTGTCATTTAAACCCAGGCTGTTGCTGAGAGAGTTTCTTACCACCTGATAGCACCACCCAAGGGCCATTGGCCAAGTGTGATGTCCAGCATGCAGCTGAGTCCTCCTTTAAGAGCTGCTCTTACGGACTTTTAGAGGTGAATCCTCTCTCTGTGCTGGCATTAATCTCCTTCTGGAGCCAGAGTTACTGCCCCAAGCAGAGGTAAGACACAGCCAAGCAGGAGGAGACACGCAGAGAAGGTGCTGTCATGAGCAGCAGCATTTCATAGAATCATAGAATGGTTTGGGTTGGAAGGGACCTTTAGAGGCCATCCAGTCCAACCCCCTGCAGTGAGCAGGGACATCTTTAACCAGATCAGGTTGCTCAGAGCCCTGTCCAACCTCACCTGCAATGTTTCCAGGGATGGGGCCTCCACCACCTCTCTGGGCAACCTGTGCCAGTGCTTCACCACCCTCAGTGTAAAACATTTCTTCCTTCTATCCAGCCTAAATCTCCCCTCCTTTAGTTTAAAACCATCACCCCTTGTCCTGTCACCACAGGCCCTGCTAAAAAGATTGTCCCCATTTAATGCTCTGCTCCTTCCCGGCTCATGCTCATGAAAGCTGATTTCACGTGAGTTACCCCAGAGGTGTGGGGACTTCATCCAAGGTCTGGCTCGTCAGTGTGAAAATCCTGCAACCGTCTCTGTGACCTCCTCATGTTGTGCTCTTTGGGTCTTGTGCCAATTCTTGTAGGTAGTTGTTTTGATCACAGATGCGAAATCCGGCGACTCAGTTGAAGACGAAGCCCGGGTCCTGCAGGATCGGGGGGTGACGGTGTTTGCTGTAGGTACGTATGGACACGCTAAGTTACACGGAGCATTGCCACCAAACACTGCGCGTGCACCAACACAGTCTACGCACTGGGGAAGATTCCTGATGCACAACACTCCCTTCCTCTACAAACTGCACCCATCCCCAGGCTCAGCCACTAGCAACTACTGCAAGTACAGGAAAATCACATCTGTGCTGTGCTTGGGTATTTTTTGTTGTTGTAGATAGCTGATTTAGTCAGTGGAAATCTGCGGGTTTGCATCTGTCAAAACTGCTTGCGAATTCAGGAGGAGTTCAATAAATAGTTCTATAAAAGTCAAAATGTTTTGATGTGACATTTTCAAAAATGAAATGTTTTTACTTTTGAAGCTTTCTTTTAATGGGATTCAGAGACCAACTTCAGCTACGTTAAAAATGTCCATCAGAATAATTCCATGGGCGAGGAAAAGTTTTGGCACCTCCCTGCCCCCAGGAGCTAAATACAGCCACTTATTGCAAGTCAAATCCTTCCCTTCACCAAACATTTCAGGGGAGAAGAAGGGGATGGTGGTGGTGTTTCGTTATAGAGAGCAACCAAGTCGATTTGGACAAATGTGAGGTGAAAATTAGGGGGGAGGGGGCTGTTTGCTGGGGTTTTTTCCCCCCCTTTTTTTAATTCAACCACAGGAAAAGCCTGCAATTTTCACAGAGCCTCCCAAAGTCCCATTATCTGCTCATCCATCAGAAGGGCAGAAATGTCTTTGTATCCAACGGGAAGGATGAGGCCAGATCCTGCCCTGCTCCTTTTCACTCCACCCAAGAGAGCTTTCCACCTCTCGGCCCATTGGCAGCCAAATCCCCTGGGTCAATCTCTAACGTGTCTCTGGAGAAAACCTTGACCTCTTTTCCTTGATGGCTTCATCTGCTTCACCACTGCCCATCCAGCTTGAGTCTCCATTCCTTGTTTCATCCTTCACCACGGGCAGCATGACGGCAAAGCTGGTGTAAAACTCAAAGGCCAGCACATTGCTCCCGCTCGCTCTTGAGAGCCCTTGCCAATGCCTGGCCTTCCCCAGGGATGGTGTTTGATGTCCTCCTTTCCTCTTCTTCTAGGAATTAAGGATGCTGACAAGAATGAACTGAACAAAATAGCTTCCGAGCCCACTGCAGAGCATGTTCTTTACATTGAAGATTTCCACCTGCTCCACAACGTGGCCCCCAAACTCTCTCGAAGGCTCTGTTTCACTGCCTCAGAGCCACCACGACCCATCAAACAGACTGTGCAAGGTGTGTCAGGGCTCTCCCCTCATCCTGCTTTCCACCTGCTCAAACCAGCCCCTTCCCAGCCCCTGGATGGGCCCACCACACCAGGGAGATGGACCTCCCACATCCCCTTTGATCATCACAAGGGAGCTTTAGGGGTTGGATGACCCTAGAGGAGCAGCCAGGTCATGGAGCACTGTTGCTTGGGGGCAGTGGTCCTGTGGATTTTGTTTGTGTCTGCATCTCCGTGGTTTGTCTGGTGATACCAGATCCCGATAGTCTTGCTGCCGGTTCAAAGAAAAGGAGCAGCAATGGGCTGTGGCAGCATTTCTGCCCCTTGGGGGCTTTCATGGTGGACCTCTCATGGTGAACTCTGCCAGCAGAGCTCAGGGTCCCAGGAAGAACTTCATTCCTTGCAGAAGATAGAATCATAGAATCATTAGGGTTGGAAAAGACCTCTAAGATCATCTAGTCCAGGATGCTAAGAGCAGCCAAAGTGATTTCCAAAGACATGTAGATCTCTCCCCAAACAGATGCTGATGTTGCAGCAAATCCAGAGGTGGTGGCAATGAATTCCCTCCCCCTTCTTGGCACACAAACTCATGAGAAGATGAGTTAAAAGCTTGAGGGAACCTCATCCAAGTCATTAGAGGGTCTTTTTTTTGCTTTCTCTCTGGTTCTGTAGCACTTCAGGGCTTCCTGTGACGTTTCATGGAGAGTTCAAGCTTTCTGGCAGACTCTTCTCTGGTGGCAGTAAGGAGAAAGGCAGGAAGGAGCTGATGCCCTCTGCATTAAGCAGGGAAATGTAGCCAGAACCAGTTTTGTTTTCCCTTCCTGTGCTGTCAAGCAATTTGCCAAAAGAAAACCTGCTCTTGCATGGCTCTGGCCTGGAAACAGCTCCCAGCTGCCCCTGTGCTCTCAACCTGAGTGGGTGCCGTCTATACCCAAGGCTTTCTCTGCGTTGAATATGTTGAGTCCATCAGTGAACAGCTTGCACACGTACAGCACTGGTACCATCACGGTCCAAACCAAAGGCCTTTCCTTTCTCTTTTTGCAGCTGAGAAGATCATCGCTCCCCAGGATTTGCATGTCAGCGAGCACAGCCACAGCTCGCTGCGACTCACATGGATGCCAGCTACAGGGAGGGTGACGGGGTACCGTGTCCATCTGCATCCCCTGCTGCCTTCGGGGCAGCCGGTTTCGGAGGACCAGCGGCAGGTAGAGTTGCATTCCCATTTTGCAGAGCACCGGTTGCAGGTCCCGGTGCTAGGGGTTAGTCCTCTGCTGATGGCACAGCCTGGTTAGGAGATGGCACCATGTCCCTCAGCCATCCTGATCACAGCCCAGTGCATTGGCATAAATTCCTGAAGCTGCTTGCTTGAAGTGAAGGTCTATGGGTAGACCATCAGATTTGTGGGTGTGTTGATTGCTCATGCTGATTTTGGCATTGCTGTTGTGGTGAGATGGAGTTTCTGGGAGTGACGGGGGGGGAGGCAGGGTGGAAGAAGGATGTGGCACAAACTGGCTCCAAATCCATTGGGATTGATAAGAACAGGTCAACGGGAAGCACTCTTTCTCTCCTTACCTCTGTGATACCACCTCTCAAATAAGCCCATCCAGCTTCCCTAGCGACGTCCCCTGTTCCTCTTGCTGCCAAGATTGTTCATCTTGGTAAGATCTCTGCGTGTTTTGGTTTTGGATTTGCCATGTCCTTGTGTGAGGGGTGCTGCCGTGTGTGCCAGCTCGCTCCAGTTCAGCTTAGTCACTGCACAAAGTTTGAGAGCAAGACTGAAGGATAGAAGATGTATGCCTAAAAGCCTTGATTTCTAATAATAGAACAAAGCTATGAAAGCATAAATTATTAAGGTTAAGATTATTAATTGTATTAATTATTAAGATTGTATTTAACAAGAATGATCATCCTTGGCTGCTTCAGAATCTCATAAGAACTTAGTGAGAACACAGAAGTTGTCTCCACCTCTCTTGCCCTCGGGTTACGTTGAAATCTCCCTCTATGAGCTTAAAAGAAACTTTCTTTGCCAAAGATGATTTCTTCTCCTCCATTTTTTAAGGGGATTGGGGACCACCCTCACCCTTTATGCACACTCTTCTTTTCATGGAGTTTTTTCTGGGCTAACTCATGAAACCCACCCTTGGCACTGTCCTGTGGCAGTGCTGGGTCCAGTGTGAACCCAGATGTCGTTTGAGGATCGCAGTGTTCTGAGTTAGTGCGTTTTAAGAGGCTTCTGCTCATGGAAGTCACCTTGCATCAGATGTGAAGCCTCATGCTCCTAACCTGTTGCAAACATGGGGGTCTTCTACTGTCATGGAGGTTTAATGATGTCCTTTGTCCCCCTGTGTGACAGATTGTGGTGGATGGTGACAAAAGTACCGTGCTGGTGACTGACCTGAAACCCAACACCAAGTATGTCTTCACGGTGAGGGCCATCTACGTAGATGCCCTTGGGGATTCAGCAGCTGTCAAGGGGAAAACAAGTGAGTGTCTTTTCTGCCGTCATCCCCATGTGTCCCTTGTCTGTGTGGGCACAGGAAAAAACGCACCCCAAAACCACACGTGCGAGGAGTGAGGGATGGTTGGGTAGGAATGGGTAGGAGGAGCATCTGTACAAACGTCCATGGTGTGGGGTGCAGGGTTGTGAGGGGATGCAGAGTAACCCATGTGGTTAACCCACTTCAAAGGAGAGGGTGCAGCCTGCTGGGTAGCTCACATCATCTCATTTAATAACCAGCAGGATTTAATGAATCCAGGCTGGGATTCAGTTAACATAACACCCATGTGCCTGGGATGAGAAAGCTTTTGGAGACCATGGGTTGAGAAACACAGACTGTGTTCAGTTTTGGGCCCCTCACTCCAAGAAGGACATTGAGGTGCTGGAGCGTGTCCAGAGAAGGGCAACGAAGCTGGGGAAGGGTCTGGAGCACAAGTGCTGTGAGGAGCGGCTGAGGGAGCTGGGGTTGTTCAGCCTGGAGAAGAGGAGGCTGAGGGGAGACCTTATCGCCCTCTACAACTACCTGAAAGGAGGGTGTAGCGAGGTGGGGGTCGGTCTCTTCTCCCAAGTAGCAAGTGATAGGATGAGAGGAAATGGCCTCAAGTTGCACCAGGGGAGGTTTAGATTGGATATTAGGAAAAATTTCTTCACAGAAAGGGTTGTCAAGTATTGGAACAAGCTGCCCAGGGAAGTGGTGGAGTCCCCATCCCTGGAGGTATTTAAAAGCCGGGCAGACGAGGTGCTTAGGGCCATGGTTTAGTGGTGGACAGGTACGGTTGGACTCGATGATCTTAAAGGACTTTTCCAACCAGATGATTCTGTGATTCTGTGAGTTCTGTGGAGAGAAGTATATTCTAAAACACCTTGTTTCAGAAGTGGATGGTCCAAAAGGTTTGGGTTGGCACTACGCGTGTGCTTAGTGCTTCATTTCACTCAAGATGAACACCAAGGTGGTGTGGTCGTGGCCTTTAGGAAATGCCCCAAGCAGTGATCTCTGGACCCATGAAATGATCTAGGCTTCCTCTGGATTGCAGTCTGCCATGGCAAATCCCTTTGCTGTTACACGGCTGGCTGTAATGGCAAGGTTCTTGGAAACAAAGGAGCAAATTCACTCTTGGCCAAACCCTGGAGTGCAAGACAAGGGGTCAGATGTGATGGATGGAGCAGGTTTTGTCCCTGAAGTCTCTGCACTACTTTAAGGGGTTTTAAGAGTTTAAGGGGTGCACTAATTCCCCTTCCCTCCCCGTTTTGGATGAAGCGCCAATTCTGCTTTGCCCGAGGCATTTTGAAAAGAATTATTCCTTTCTTCCTTGTCTTTTGTTTCTTTCCCCACCTCCCGCAATGTCTTAAATTGTTTGTCTTGTGGAGGGAAGATCTGCGACAGGATGAATAAATAAAGCTCCTCAATGAGGTTGACTCATATGTACTTGCCAGGAATAAGATAGAATGTCTTTACGGGTGGAAATAAAGTCATTTGATCTCTTCTCTTATTATCCCCAAACATGAAGCCAGAGGCAGAAGCTATAAATCTGTCTGCTGTGGCTGGCTGGATCAAAATGGGCTCCTCTTTGTAAGAGTTGCATCCATGGGCGCAAGTAACGTTTGATTCATGTGTCCTTGCTCAGTCTGCATGAAACCGCGGCGGAGTTTTCTCTGCTCAGGAGGAAACGCCTTGCGGGTAGATATTTCACAGTTCCCAACACCATTCAAAGAGGAAGCCCACAAGCACTCCGCCTTGGGGGTTTCCAGCTCACTTTTCAAGCCAACAAGGGTTTGGTAGAGGGGGGATGGTTGCTTTTGAGGATTTCGATGAGAGAATAGGGAGAATTGTTGCTGCTCACCTTTGTGTCTCTTTGTCCTTGAAAGCAAAAGATTTTCCAAGGGTCTTTGCTGTGGCACTTTATTACAGCACTATCGCATCAATTTCTGCAATATTTTTGTACCCCAAAGCGCCTGTGCCTCCAGTCACTAATTTCCGTGTGATAGAAGAAGGACTTTTTAGCTTGAAGGTGGCTTGGACACCTCCACTGGGCAAGCTGGAGGGCTACAAGATCTACATCCCCAGAGGTGAGTTCAGATTTTAGTAATTTTTCTTGGAGTTTGCTTTAAAAGGAGCAGTGACCCAAGGACAAGAAAGGCGCCATTTTGTCCAAGGAACAATGCACCACAGAGCTCCTGGCATTACTCTGGAACGAGGGGCCAGGTTAGACTCTTCCAGACAGCATGGTTCCTCCAGGATGGAAGAGGAGAGTCCTTTGAAGGACTTGCTTTTGAAGGATGAGATGGGCATGATGCTGTGGGTGCCTTGTACCCATTTGCACTGTCACATCCAGACCTGCCCTGGATGTTTTTCATACTCAGGTGCCTACTTTGGTGTGGATGTGGGGTGAGTTCAAGCCTTCAGTATGGCTCACGCTTACCTCTGTGTGATCTGGAGGGCTGGGGACAGCATGGATATGTCAAGCCTTAGCTACAAATGTAACCCTTAGCAACACCACATGGGTTGGGAGACTTCAGCCATGCTCTTGAACCAGCTCCCGTGTATGCTGTTCACTGTGTTGTGAAGACATCGCCATGGGATGTAGACCTCAGGCAGTGGGAAGGCTTCACCATCACTCTTCTTGATTTTGCAGCCAACAGACCAGGAATGATGTACGAGCAGGTTCTGCGGGGCGACGTCTCTTCCCATGTGCTGGATAACTTGCAGGAGGATAGAGAATACAGCATCAGCATCTACGCAGTGTACCCCCAGGGGCCGAGCCAGCCTGTGGCTGCTGTGGGGAGAACATGTAAGAGGTTTGACTCTGTGCCTGGTCCCTTCTTGCCCTGGGCGCTGCATTCACACCCTTTGCTGTTGACAAGCACCTCACAGTTAGTGGGTGCTGCAGCTACATGTGCATCAAAGGGGTTCAACAGGTCCTTCCTAACTCCAACCTTGAGCCCTGCTCTTCCCCCATCACATGCGTGGACATGGACATCCTCGAACACCATCACGCTGCTTGGGAGGAAGGGTGGGAGACCTACCAAAGCCTTGCTTGCCCTCCTGTTTTGCACCCACGCTGCATAAAGCAAGCAAGGTAGCGCATTAGAGCATTGGTCCTGGAAAGGAGTGCTCACAGATATGGTTGTTTTCACCACTGCTTTTATGAGGTACCTTCAGGCTGTCAGGGAGGGCAGAAGCCCTTGTAAATCCTTCTCCAGGCTGGAGGAGCAGCGATGCAGGGAGGGCAGCCAGCAAAGTCCTCCCCTGGCAGGTAGGTGCTCTGAAAGGTTTGTTCCCTGTCCTCCTTCCAGTGAAGCTCCTGCCTGTGAAAAGCATCTCACTGCAGAACGAGACTACCAACACGCTCCAGGCAAGGTGGAGCCCCGTCCGGGGAGCAACGGGGTACAGACTGACCTGGACATCAGCAGGTAGAGCCTCAGGAATGGGGTGCATGCATCAGTGGAGCAGGGACAGGGAGAGACAGGAGCTGTGAGGTCCCCAAGGCACTGGGTGCACTGACGCCTTCTGTGTCCAGACATGCGACAAGAAGCTGGCGGAAAACAGGTTTTTTTGGGTCTGTGAATGGTGGAGTTTTCTGCACGTGTACTGGGCACTGGTGAGGCCGCACCTCGAGTGCTGGGTTCAGTTCTGGGCCCCTCACTCCAAGAAGGACATGGAGGTGCTGGAGCGTGTCCAGAGAAGGGCAACGAAGCTGGGGAAGGGTCTGGAGCACAAGTCTTATGAGGAGCGGCTGAGGGACCTGGGGTTGTTCAGCCTGGAGAAGAGGAGGCTGAGGGGAGACCTTATCGCCCTCTACAACTGCCTGAGAGGAGGGTGTAGTGAGGTGGGGGTCGGTCTCTTCTCCCAAGTAACAAGTGATAGGACGAGAGGCAATGGCCTCAAGTTGCACCAGGGAAGGTTTAGATTGGATATTAGGAAAAACTTCTTCACGGAGAGGGTTGTCAAGCATTGGAAGAGGCTGCCCAGGGAAGTGGTGGAGTCCCCATCCCTGGAGGTATTTAAAAGCCGGGCAGACGAGGTGCTTAGGGACATGGTTTAGTAGTGGACAGGTACGGTTGGACTCGATGATCTTAAAGGTCTTTTCCAACCAAATGATTCTGTGATTCTGTGAAATCAGCAGCTTGCAACAGAGAGCCATGCCCTGGGTGTTGGTGGTAAACTCCTCCATGGATGCAAAAATACCTGCTCTGGCTCTGCATAAAACAGGCTACGGGTACCCAGCCTTGTTAACATGGGATTAGTGCCGGATTTACCAGACCTGAGTAGCTCTGGAAAGGATTAATAGCTGGAGAGAAGCTGGTAAAGTACTCCCTGCAGAGCTGTACATCCCACAGCCCCTGAGCATCTGGGGTTACCCCCCGTTTGGGGTGACAGGTACCGCATTACAGCCTGGAAGCCCCTGTGGTTGTTGCTTTTCTCTCTGCAGCACTAAGACCTGGCTTGGTCCCCCAGCATCCCAGAATGCATCCTCATCCTCAGGCAAACTTTGGTGTTTGAAGACAGATCTGCATCTGCAGCTGGAGCCTCTCCCCTGCCCTGAACCCAAACGTATTTTCATTGCTGGTGTGGGGGAGCAGAAGTTAGAAATTCAGGTTTGATGGCATATTTTGGCCTTGAGAGATGGATGTTTCTGTGGTTCAAAGACTTAGGTGGGGGATGTCAGGACACCTGGGCTCCATCACAGGCGTCGAATAAATAGCACACTCTCCTCTGGCTCAGTTCCCCTGGTTATGAAGTAAGGAGACATCTCCCACCAGGGGAGGGGGGTTAGTTGGAGAACAGCTCTGAAGGTCATCAGAAGGGAAAATTCTTTACAGGGAAGATATAAAACTGGTTTTATTGCTTTGTAATGTATGGTTCTCCGGAAAAAATCACGGCATGCCCCAAAATTCAGCTGTTTACCCAGTCCTTGCTTGATACCCCAGCTAGAAACGGAGCATGCTCGTCCTCAGCCTGCCATGTCTTTGGAGTGGGGACACCCCTTCTTGAGGGGACAGTGAGGGACATCCTCAGATGAAGCAGCAAGGGCACATCACCTCCGCTCCAGGGTTGCTCTTTCCAAGCAGCTCTTTCACCTGATACTGGTTCACCCAAAATCCAAGGGTGGCAAAAATCCCAAGGGGCAGCCCACCCTCACCGCTGGACCCTGCGGGGTCCTCCTCCCACGCTCCATCCCATCCCAGGGCCATGCGTTACGGGTGCAGCGGCGTTGGGATCGAGACATCTTCTGCCCATCCCCGTGCAGCCGTCCCAGGCACTGGAAGGGTTTAATTTTTCTTCTCTGACTTCTAAGACAGAGAATAAATAAACATAAAAGCGGCTGATGTGGAGAGAAGGTCCATGGGGTGGGAGAAGGGGGATGGGGCTCAGGGTGCTGGCGGAGCAGAAAATGGGGACATGGCACCCTCCAGTGACCAAACTGCAAATGGCAGCCACCCCCCCCCGCCCCAAAACCTGACCTGCTGCTGCCTGAACCTCTCTGCCCTTCTGAAAACGGGGTGCGATCCCCAGGGGTTGGGGTTTAACTCTTCTCCTGCCATGCCTCCCTCTAGAGCTGTGCCCCGAGGGGTGTAGCTGAGCAGTTTCTAGTCCACAAGAAAGATACAGAAATGAGAAAAATGTCTTTTGTGGCATTAGTTGGCTCCAGCGTCCTGCAGGGAAGGTGAGATGACTCCAGCACCAAGTCACCCAGCACTGGGCAGAATGTGGACCCTCTTACGGGACCGCTCGCAGACCCATACGTGGCCATTTGTGCGTTGCTACCTGATTTATTTTCTTTGCCCTGCAAAGCCCTGAGCTGCCTTGGTTGGTGATCGCGGAGGTCTGCCCGAGTGGCTGTGGGTTATTTCTACCTGCATATACATCAGCTCCTCAACCAAGATTTGTGCTTGTTGCTCTAAGCCCTATCCCTACCATCTTTGGCTCGAGGACCTTGGCAGCACGTGTGCAAGCCAGGAGGATGAAATGCCGTTCAATCTCACGCAACCGTGTCATTGTCAAGTGGTTGTTTTCAGGATTGCCCGCCGCCCTCCCAGACAAGGAGACCCAAGGAGGGTGGTCCTCCTTGGTCTGACCCAAGAGAGCCCAGACATCATTTCCCTTTGCAGAGGGCAGCATCCAAGACGTGAACCTCAGCAACTCCTACAGCTACTACATGATCCAGGGGCTGCAGCCTGGCACAGAGTACACCATCACCATCAACCCCATCTTCGGGGATGTTGAGGGGCCGGTGGTGAGTGGAAAAGCAACGACGGGTGAGTGCCCTGCAGCAGGGGTGGGAGCCAGCCCAAGCAGACACAGATGGGGGTCAGGCTGTGCTGGCAGCACAGAGCTGGTGTCATTTGTAGTCACCGCCCTGTCTGTCATCTGGTGCAGAAAGCAGTCGGGTTCATCGCAGCTTTTGGGGGCCACTTAGAAGCTGTCGGGACCTTGATGCAACTGGTCAACTTTGCTCTCTCGCAGTGGCATCGAGCACCGTCCAGATGCTGAAAGTGAGTGAGATATCCATCAACAGCGCCCTGGTCTCCTGGGACTCGGTTGCTGGGGCCACCGGATACCGAGTGGCTTGGGGTCCTACACCAGGTAAGATCCCGCTCTCCTCCAGCCTGCATCACCTCCACCTCCTTCTGTAGCATGGGAGATAAGGCACTGGGAACCTCAAGGATGGTGGGCGTAGGGGCAGGTCCAGCTCGTTAACTGGACTGAGCAGCATCTCCCACAACTTCAGGGCACAAACTGAAATGAGAAATTATTCCTGGACCTGACCCATGATGCCGGTAGGCAGGGTCTCTGCAGCAACTACGTTCAGCCTGACCCCAGCCCAACGCATATCCCAGTGTGTGCAAGAGTCCTACACCAACTTGCCTGGTCACCCAGCATGGGGGCTTTGCAGCTCCCTGGAGACACTGGGGAGGGGCAGAGCACACGTTGGAGCCACCCCGTACTGCACCACATTACTGTGGGCCCTGGATGTGAGAGGTGGTTTGGTTTCTTCTGTTCCTCTCAGCTGGTTTGGATCCTTTAGTCATTTGAATTCCCAAATATATAACCACAGGAAAACTCTCTTGCCGCAGCGCACATATGGGTGTCCTACAACAGAGGTTCAGCTGGGTCAGAGGTGGACTGCCGGAGGAAACATGGTGTCTTTCCCAGTATGCAACAGAGCTGCTCTCCAGACTCTTCAGTCTTTATCCTCTTCTATTTTATTTTCTCTCTCCCAAAGAGTTCTTCGGCAAAGACCGTCCTCGCCAGCTGGCCCTCAACAAGTCAATCACAGCCTACCAGCTCCGCAACCTGGCCCATGACACTGAGTACGTGATTTCCCTCTACGTGCTCTTTGGCTCCATGGAGGGACCAGGGATCACAACCTCAGCCAGGACATGTGAGTACAGGCAGGATGTTCAAGTAGCTACCACAGCACACAACCCTTGCGTGGCTGGGTCAACCTTGTGTATCCCTACAAAGCCCTTACACCGTGCCTCCTCACTCGCATCACCTCATGTCAGGGGCACCATGGTGGTGGTCCTTTGCCCTGCTGACCTGCTCTACCTGGTAGCTAAGACCGTGAATCCCAAAGGCTCTGGGTTTTCTGCCTGGGAGTCTTCAGATGCAAACTGGAGCCGATGTGCTCTGCAGTGGATCTGTTCGTGTGCCATGGGCTTGGGCAGAGCTTCAGATACGAACTGCCCAATCTGCTCACACTGAGCGTCCAAGCATCCTGAAATCCAGACCAATGGCCAAAGTCTTCAACACTGTCAAAGAGTCCAGCTGGAAAACAGATGAGACCTGGGTAAATTCTTCTGTAGGGAGCCATAGGGAGATAAAGGGAGAGGAACACCCTAATGTGGTCCTTTCTGCCTGGTGACAAGGGCTGTCCCCTGCCCCAAAGAAGGGGGGACTCCAAAGGGCTGTGCTGGAAGATCAGGTTGCCCAGACAAGAGGCAGAAGATGCAAATTCTTCATGTAAAATGGGGAAAGACGGTGCTCTAGTTGATGGCCAGAGCTTGTCCTCCCATGGCAAACTTCGAAGTTGCTGCATCTGGGGGCAGGGAAGGCAGCAGAGCTGAGTGTGGTGATCGGAAAGCAGAGGCGATATTTGTGCAGTACCAAATGTATCCTCAGAGAGGTTTAAAAGTGGCAGAAGGTGACTAGCAACCCTGGAATGCAGTATGGAGACAATGGGCTGACCCTTGTGAAGAGTGGGCACAGGCAAACACTGATGTTCAGCTCCCATGGGAGCTCTGGGTGGATGGTTCATCCTGCAGGCAGTGTGGGAGCACTGGGATCTGGATTTCACAACTCCCTGCATCCCTGTACTGCCTGTCCTGGGCTTGCGGAGATGCTCCCACCTGGATCTAGCGCAGAATACACTCCTCGCTGCTAAGGGAGGTGGGATGTACGCATGTGGCCCAGACCTCAAGCAGTGCAAACCGGTGTCTCACAAGGTGAGGATGATCAGACACTGAAGATAAGCAGAGATACTGCTTTTAACTCTTTTACATAATTTTTGGCCTCCTTATACTGATGACGAGGAGCTCTGTTGGTCGGTAGTGTAATGCTGTCTTCACCTTGCAGCTCCTCTTGGCTACGTCTCCAATTTCAAGGTGATGTCCTACACCAGCACAAGCCTGTCTCTGGCGTGGAGTGCCATGGCAGCTGCCACCAAATTCAAAGTCACCTGGAGCCCTGTGGGAGCAGGCAAAGGTGAGGAGAGAAAGGGTGCACATACTTGTTCCTGGCGCAGACCCATGCCATGGCCATGGGAGCCGCCTTTCCAAACTTCTGATCTACTGCCCAGGGTAGGAAAGAGATCTCACTATTGAGAAACATGGTCCTCAGCCTGCATCTGTTGGCGATGGCTGCTTCCCTGTTTTCTATTTATGAAGATAATCCCCAAAGCTCTGAAACAGTAGGACAGCAAGGACTGGCTGTTTCCTTTGGCATGGATGCCACCAGCCTCACTGGTGAGCTACAGGCTCTGAAATATCCCTTCTTTTTACAGAAAAACAGGTTGCCAAGACTCAGTACCTGGGCAGTAGGGTGTTGGCTTACCGGATTGACCACCTGCTGCCCAACACCCTGTATAAAGTCAGTGTTCGGGCTGTCTTCAGCAAGACCGAGGGGCCGGAGGTGACTCTGACCCACTACACAGGTATGTCCTGGTGGAACAACCCTCTTTATGTTGAGAAGCAAAGGCTGGATTCATGGTCCTGTGTGTTGCACGTTGATGGCGGAGTGACATGAGTAGCCCTCGTAGTTGGTGGCAATAATCCACGGCTGTTCCCATGGGTAGGAGCGGACGCGTCCTTCTGGCATGTTAAACAGACTTGGCATAGGTAGGCAACCCTGGTTGCTTAACACGCTCCCCAGTCTTATTTATCCACAGCCATCTCAGGAAGGTAGGAGCCTCTCTGCAGGCACCACTCAGGGTCATCTCACCAGCATGCTGTCTCGAGGTTTGCCATTCCTTGATTTGTGGCTCTGCCTCTTCAAACTTGGGGTCCTGCATCCTTTCAGTGTCTTTTTCATGTGAGTTCATCCGAACCACAGTTCCCCATGGTGTTTGAAGATGCATCTGGATGATCTGTCCTCTCTTGGCCCCCTCCTCGTGTCCCTGTGTCGTGTCACCAGAGTTTGGTGCAGGCGGTAAGAGAAGTGGATGAGATCCCTCAGCTTAACTGCACAGTGCTCCTCTCCATGGATTCATTAGGAAACACAGCCTGGCATCCCTGGATAATGTCTGGAAAGTAGATATTCCATAAATACCCAAATCTTTCTTCAGGGCCATAGCTTAGAGCCATGAACTCTGCATCACTTGGGCTGTTACTTCAGACATCTCATCCTGGTTAATTTTTGCAGCGTCTCTTGAAGACTCCAACCCCATCCAGACCATTCAAGACCTGAGGATTATTGACACTGGCGTAAACAGTTTGAAGCTGTCTTGGAGGAGGCTTCCTGGGGTAACTCACTATAAGATATCCTGGGTGCCATTCCATGGTAAGCATCCTGCTCTCTTAGTGAGGTGCGGTATGAGGACAGAGCATAAGAAACCCCCAAAAATAGGAGATTAGCTCAGCTCATTCCTTTTCCCACAGATGATCGGGGTAGACGGGGACTGTAGTGTCTACGGGAGCAGGTTGAAGCCCTGTAACTGAGGTTTTAGGTATCTGTTGGATGTAGGCATAGTTGGGATTTGGGAAGTCAGAGGAGTTGTTCCCTTCCAGCAGTGTATGTGATGCCTTTGTGACCAGATCTCTCATCTGCCCGTGCCTCAGTTTCCCCATATGCAAAATGAGCACATAACACTCCTCCCTGGCAAGGTCCCGTAAGATACGTGGGAGGAAACTGCTGTAACAATAATTAATAGCAATTACCCTGCCCTTTCTATGTAACTGTGGGGTTTTTTGAATGGCTCCTCTTAGGTGGCTTGGAAACCTCAGAGGTGGTTGCAGCAGAGACAGTCTCCTTCACGATCCCCAGACTGAAGGAGAGCACCACCTACACCATCTGCATGTCTGCAATGATCGGGGGACGGGAGGGAAGCCCCACGCTCCTCACAGCCAAAACTTGTGAGTACAGAACCACTGGGTGAGGACGAGAGCATCTCCACATTAGTGCTGGGGGCTGTCTCTTCCCAGGGGCTCTGATGGGAGTTGAGGATGGAAGAAGAGCAATGTTGGCTGTTAGAGACCTTGCTACTTCTCAGGTCCCACCAGCCAGCATGCCAGAAAACGTGCATTGGTCCTTTCTTCTTGTTACTGAGAAATGTTGGGACTTTGCCTGTCTTCCCCTGCCAATAATCACCATGAGATGCTATTTTTGTGACACGTTATCTTGGAATCGCCCCTTTAGTTACAACATCTTGACCATTTCCAGTAGATAAAGGCAAACATCACTCATGACACTGTGGCATCGTGCGACTTGATTGATGCTGCAGAATAGGCAGATTTGGAGATTAAATGGTGGAGAAGATTGGGGGGTGTGGAGGCAGCACTGTGGTTTCAGGGAGCACCAGCATCTGGCACAAGTGAGCAGGCAAAAACTTTATTGCCCATCTCAACGGCTCAAATTTCACAATCAGTTTAGAGAAACACCTGGCAGTCCAGGCTGAAGATCTGCCAACAGTTATTTGCTAAAACTCCACCAATTCCCACCAGCTGAGAATCTGATCTGATCTGATTCAGCTTTCTGGAAAACCCCTACGGTGCTGCAGGGACTCCTTCCTCTCACCAGAAACATGGCATTTAAGGAGGCAGAAGGTCTCCAAAGCTACTTTCAGGCTGAGGTGTGTTTCCTGGCACACGCATCTTTGCACCCTGGGGTAGATATCATCTGAGAGATTCACCAGCAGCTGGAGCTGCGGACAAGTGTAGCAGGGATGTGCTTCATGCTCATCATTTCTATGGACTTTTGGCCTTTGATTTCAGTGGGGCCAGGATTTGAGCCTCCCAAAGGATGCATCAGCTTCCTTTCAGCTCGGGCAAGCTCTCGGTGGTAGCTTCTACCCACCCTAAGCTTCGTTTCTTTCTTCTCTAACAGTGGATTTACCCAAAGTGGCTGAGATCACAGTGCAGGAGGCTGCGGAGACCAGCATTTTGCTGACTTGGACGGTTGTTCCTGGGGCATCCACGTACCTATTAACATGGCGCTTGTCCTCAGGTAATGTTTTTTTGGTGGGGGGAGGAAGGATCGTTTGTAATTTGGTCTCCTCCTGTGTAAGCTGCCCCATCACCCAAGGGGATCTGAGGATGGAGCATGGATATATCTGGCTTGCCCTGTGGTCTCTTTGATTTAGTACCTGGTCTTAGAGCCAGCTGATGCTGCAGAAGATGCCAGTGACAGGTATTAAAGGGGAAATGTCTTTCCACCACCAGCCTTAAGTGGCTGCTGTTTCCTTCGAGCGTCCTGACTTGTGTCTCCAAGAGCTGCCCAGTTTGACCTGGGGTCAATGATGCCATCACTGATGGCACCAACACTGTTCCTTCTATTGAACCCATCTGGACCCTGTTTAGCAGGAGAACAGAGGGTTGACCCTGGTGGCTTCCATACGTCATGTCCCTTCATCTCAGCTTCTTCATTTGGGTGAAAGGGGAAAAAAAAGGAAGCTGGCCCACTGAGGAAGCTCACAAGACAACCCATTTGGCCATCGCAAAATCCTTAGGGGAAGAAAAAGAAGACGTGAAAATTGCTGAGCAAAAAGCTTTCTGGTTGACATTATCAGCGTCTCTTCCTCTGGAGTCACCACCTGTCCATCGGGGGTAGTTGCAGTGAACCAAACGAAGGTTGGTTTTTGTCATCCATACAACCTTAATTCTTATCTGTTGAAAAGCTTTGCTATATAGTAAATAGCTTTTAAAACTTTCTTAGGAATTGCTCACAATTCCTAGTGTGTATTTCTTTTTCCAGCTGATTTGGCCTTACAGGGTTTGAAGCACCAACTATATTATTTTTTCCTGGAGTGGCCTTAAACCTCTTTGAATACAGCAAGTTTCCTGTCACTGTTCCTTCAGCCACTAACTTTTTGCTAGGGATCAGTTCATCTTCACAAGTCAATAAAGAAAACGGATCTGACACAATTCCCCTGCGCTCCCCGTGGTGCTTTTTGAGTTACCGGGTCGTCAGCTTTAATTTTTTTTAATTCCAAGGACATTTTGGTATCGGCAGCTTAAGACTTGCAGCATATGTCACTCAGGACGAAGTCTCCTGTGGTAGCATCATTTCTTTGCTCTACATATTATGGATAAGTGATCAGGGACCTGAACATTCGGTTCTCTAGGGTTATTTAAGTGATCTAATGCAACTGTTCCCCTCCTGCACCACGCTGTTAAAATATCGATCCGTAAGTCTTCAAAAATCATTGGTTTCAGAGTTGTCAGGGGCTCAGAAATGGATAATACCATGTCTGACAGTCCCCCTGTGCCCTCATGCGATCGATCCTTCTGAAATAGGTTTATAACTATTGATTTAACATTCCAGTCAGATGAATCTTGCCACCGCGTTTCAATAGTACCAACGAGATCAAATTTATGCTCATAAGTGAGTCATTCCAGTTTCTCTTGTTTAATTACCCAGGCTGCCAGCATTAGTGTATAAAGGCAATTAAAAATTTTGTCTTTTTTTTTTTTTTTTGTCTCTTGGTGCCTTGATTAATTTTCTTCTCCACAACTTGATTTTTTTCTAAATGAGTACTCATTCATTACCCATTTCCCTTACCCCCCCTTTTAAGCTCATTTAGTGCCCTCCTCCCTGCCAGCTGACTCTAGCCAGCCTGCCCTATAAAAGATGGGGTCCCCTTCTACGCAGCTTGAGGTAGTCCCACCCGTAGACCTCCTCTGTCCAGTGTTACACAAAACCAAACCCCTGTGTGTCAATGGGGCTCCATCCAGAGCCAGCCTTCCTCCCCCATGCGACAGGAAGGACCTTGGAGAAGTTCAGCTGGACATTGCCCTCCTCTCTCTTCTTCCTACTTTCTCTTCACTGCTCTTGGAGCACCGAAGTCATGGTTTTCTTATCCACCTAAGCAATAGAAGCTCGTTTAATCTTGCATTTGCACCTTGAGCCTCACAGTCTCTTGTCCCTTGCAAAAAAACCCATCAGCTTCATTCTTGATAGAAAATAGTCCCCAGCAAACACCATCTTCCTTCTCCAAAGGCTGCAGATTTCTTCCTGCATGTGCTTGCCAGTCTTGTGCTGGGCATCCCTCCCTGAGTATGATCCAGGTACCTCCTACCTCAGTCCACCATCAAAGTCTTCTTTCTGTCCCAGAGTATGAGTGTGGTAACCCTACGCTATTTCTCATTGTGTGAAAGACCCGTTATCACAGAATCATTTGGTTGGAAAAGACCTTTGAGATCATCGAGTCCAACCGTACCTGTCCACTACTAAACCATGGCCCTAAGCACCTCGTCTGCCTGGCTTTTAAATACCTCCAGGGATGGGGACTCCACCACTTCCCTGGGCAGCCTGTTCAGTGTTTGACAACCCTCTCCGTGAAGAAGTTTTTCCTAATATCCAATCTAAACCTCCCCTGGCGCAACTTGAGGCCATTGCCTCTCGTCCTATCACTTGTTACTTGGGAGAAGAGACCGACCCCCACCTCGCTACACCCTCCTCTCAGGTAGTTGTAGAGGGCGATAAGGTCTCCCCTCAGCCTCCTCTTCTCCAGGCTAAAGTGTTACGTGAAGTTATGTGAAGCAAAGGGGTTTAGTGCTACACAGCGGCGTAGCTGCAGAAGTAAAGTAGCTAAACTTGCCCGTTTGGGGGTCGAGGCGGGCAGGCTGGGTGGTGGGCTGCCGTAGAGCTGTGTTTCGGCAGAGCTGTCAGCTTGTGTTTCCTACAGCGAATCTCTTCAGACAAGGTAGCGTGGCATCTGAACAAATTATTATTATTTTGACTTGCCTACCCAAAGGGAAGGGAGTAGAAGAGTTTAAGTCAAACTGCAAGAGGGATTTTTTTTTTTTTAAAGGAGCAAAACTTCCCTTCCAACATTTTTTGAGGGTAATTGAGAACATCTAATGAAAATGAAACAGATTATTTACACCGATTTAATTTCTTTCCATAGAAACTAAACTTCTTTTATTTTTAAAAAGGAAAATGCTATTTCAGAATGAAAAGGTGCAAGTTTCACTTTGAACAGTGTCAAAACTCATCACTCAGTATTTCCAAAATAAGACACTTATAAAATGTCAAAACATTATTATGAGATTTTCACAGATTTTTCCCATCATTATTTTAGATCAAAACCATTTATTTATGCAACCAAATTTCTCAAGTAAGTTTGATTCTGCTTTTCAGAAAGCTTTCCATTCATTAACAAAAAATAATCCTGTTTCTATGCATGCTAAGCGCTGCAAACCATTGGTCTATCACAGAGTTTAGCCTCGGACACCACCTGGACCAGGTGCCCTCTCTAAACACTTGTACAAATTCCCATTTTCTTTTCCCATTCATGTACTCAATAACTCCCTCGTCAGACGCAACCAACCTTATTTCATCTGGTTTAGGACCTGACCATTGCAGTTTGCAAACACGTCTTACCAAGAGCCTCCGCTCCAAAGCCCAGGGCTCGTCTCATCCCCAAGCTCCTGTTTGCCAAAGGTGGTGTCATTAGAAGATGGGATGCTTCAGACACGGGAGTTATTTTGAGTTTCTCTGGCTCCCAGTCAATGCATGTTTCTTCCTTTTTCACAGCTTCCGATCTTTCCCAGGAGGTGTTAGCAGCAGCTTCTAGATCATATCGAGTGACAGGACTGAGCACCAAAGAAATGTATTTGTTTTCTATAAGACCAGTCTTTGGAGATAAGGAGGGACCAGAGACAACACTCCTTGGGCAGACAGGTATGAAGGCTGGAGTCTTATCTTGCAGTTTTACCTAGGTGGCTGCTACTGAGGCTAATTTCTTGCCTTCTCCACCCTTCTGATGCTTTGCTAGGTAGAGGCATCGTAACTAAAAGAGGTTTCACAAACACCTTTTTTTGTTTGCTGCTTACAGTGGGACCTCACAGAGATTCATCTGTGCCAACCATTCCAGTGACTTCTGCAAAATCGGATACGATGAGATCCCCGTCCACATCTCCTAGCAATGTGGGGACCACTCCTCTTCCACCAGCCACCACCACAAAGCTGCCACCAACCCCAGAGACCCCACTATCGACCACTGTAGTGCCTGCACTGCTGACAACTCTCCTTGGGCCAAGTGAGTGTGTACCCATGTGTGATTTGATGACGATGTAGCAGTAGGTCAAAACCACCAGGGACCATGGTCTTCTCTGATCTCGGGAGCCAAAACTGGTCTTTATTCATTGAGTAGTGAGGGTGGACAATGTCAGGGAAAGGGAAGACACAAACCCCATAAAATGCAGTGAAGCTTTCAGCACTACCTTGAGGGGTGAAGGTGTTCTCTGCTCACTCACCGACACTTTGCATCGCAAGAGGTATTTGTGCTTGGGTTTGTTTTGTTGTTCTGAACACAAAGAAACGTGCTTCTGCTTTAGGACCCCCCAGCTTACTGAGATCCTCTCTTCCCTCTGCAGTCTGTGGCAAGTTCAGAGCAGATATCGGGTTCCTGGTGGATGAGTCCTCGAGTATTGGCCAAAGCAATTTCAATAAAGTGAAGGATTTCCTCTTCCGGATCGTTTCCTATTTCCCTAAGATTGGGCCTGAAGGAACACAGGCAAGATTCTGTTATTCTGTTTCCTAAAGGTGTTTTCCTTCCAAGTGTTCACCTTTTGCTCACCCCTGCGATGGCAGCAGTCTGCTCGCTCACACGTTGTGGCTCAGAGAGGCTAAATGCTTTGCCTAAAGACACGTGTGCGTCCAACAAAGACATGAATAAAAGCCTCCTAAATCTCAGCCTACTCATTTGGATATATTTCCATTTCTTGGTTATTTTTCCAAGAGCGAGTCATCAGGAATAAAGCAAATCCCAGACCTGCTGAAATGCTGTCTAGGTTATGGAACCCAGGCATATGTCAAGTGCAGGTCCCCCTGTAGGACCCCGTTTCTGCCCACATCCAGACTGCTAATGGGTGGAGAACCAAGGTGGGGGCCCAGATGGGAGATACAGGACACGCCAGCAGCTGCATCCTCCAGACAAGCAGAGGACCAGATCCCCAGGCCATGCTGTGAAACACCTCAAGGGCAAATGAGGCCTACAGCATTAAGCGACAACTCAGCAAAGCCAATTGGAAGACTTAGTAGATAATTTATTTTGGGTCATTTGTGTTTAATTAATGTAATACCTGAACTAGCCGTTTGAAAGGGAGACCTGCGTAGCTTACTTTCAGCTGGTCGGGAAATGGGGAGCTTCTTGCACTCTTTACTTACAGGTAGTCTTGAAGGTGTAGGCACGTGATGAAGTTACCCTGGGGTAACAAATAGGTCAGGGGAAACAAAGACATTTTGGTTTAGATGGCTATAGTATGAGCTGAGTAGCTGGCCTCCTCTTGCACTCAATGGAGATCAAGGGTTTAATTCAGGAGGGATGGGTGCTGCCATGGGAGCTGCTGCAGCAGGAGATGCTCCCACCCAACCGCGAGCTGCCTGAAGCGCGCAGCTCTCCCATCGGTCCTGTGCTGTATCCACCAGCCAGTGCAGAAATCTCTGATGCCCTAGAAAGTCTGAAATAGTACCTCGCCCACGCTTAAGCGTATGGATTGTGCCCTATGCGCCTGCCAACCTGACAGCCATTTTGTGCCTGTTTTCAGTCTGCAAGAAACACAACCTCTTTCCGCTGCTGTTGCACCATAACTGGTTGTATTATCTAACCCAAGGCAGTTTATTGAGTGATGGCACATTTGCTGTGTGCCTGAGCCCTCCACGGTTTTTAACCCCCTTTTCTTTGGCAGGTTGCTGTTGCTCAATACAGCGAGGAGCCCAGGGCGGCCTTCCACTTCAACCAGCACCGGGACCGCAACAGCGTCCTGAAAGCCGTCAAGGGGCTGCGCTATGCTGGAGGCAACACAAAAACAGGTGTGTATGGGTGAGCTGCACACACGGGGTAGACCTTCTGGATAAAGACAGAGGCTGGAGACCAGGGACAGCGTTTGTCTGAGTGTTTTGAACCCATTTACCTGGTTAGAAAGTTATGGCCCAAAGTTCTTCAAAATTGGAGAACGGAGGATTGAATTTAGTTTAATTTCCAAGGATGGTCTTTCCAACCTTTCCATGGTGTCCTTTATCCATGTCCTAGTTTTACTACTGGGTTTCTCTTCATTACTTTATAACCTTGCCTGCACTTGAGGGAGGTTTTTATACCTGGCTTGGAGACAAAGCCCATAAACATTAGATAAGGATAGTTGATGCTGAAGCGTCCTTATTGCCCGCTGTATGCACATTTTAATCAGCAAATTCCAACAATTATTGCCTTGTTACCCTAACAACAAACCAATATGGCCCGTCCTATTTTCGTGGTGTGCCATCACGTAAGTGTCCTTTGTTCACCTCTGTTGTACAAATAACACAGCTTTTCATTAGCTCAGCATCTTGGAAATTCAGACACTTTCCTTATGTAGTTAAAAAGCTCAGAGACAGGCAGCATTTTCCACCTACTTATTCCCAGCCGGAGAGTAGGGTATACCTGGTCCCCTGAATAATAATATTAAATTGAAGGTAGTTAGTTTTAACTTTACCCTTTTTAAATGGCCCACCTAAAAGCATTCCCGTCAGGCCGCACCTCGAGTGCTGTGTTCAGTTTTGGGCCCCTCACTCCAAGAAGGACATTGAGGTGCTGGAGCGTGTCCAGAGAAGGGCAACGAAGCTGGGGAAGGGTCTGGAGCACAAGTGCTGTGAGGAGCAGCTGAGGGACCTGGGGTTGTTCAGCCTGGAGAAGAGGAGGCTGAGGGGAGACCTTATCGCCCTCTACAACTGCCTGAGAGGAGGGTGTAGCGAGGTGGGGGTCGGTCTCTTCTCCCAAGTAACAAGCGATAGGACGAGAGGCAATGGCCTCAAGTTGCACCAGGGGAGGTTTAGATTGGATATTAGGAAAAACTTCTTCACGGAAAGTCTGTCAAGCATTGGACCAGGCTGCCCAGGGAAGTGGTGGAGTCCCCATCCCTGGAGGTATTTAAAAGCCGGGCAGACGAGGCGCTTAGGGACATGGTTTAGTGGTGGACAGGTACGGTTGGACTCGATGATCTTAAAGGTCTTTTCCAACCAAATGATTCTGTGATTCTGTGAGTAAACATAACGGGAAGCCTTGAGGCACCCATGGATGTTAGTTGAAGGCTTATATACCTCGTCCTGTCTCAGTGGTATTCGTCAGGAACACAGAAAAATGGGGCTGATCAAAATACAAGCATTTTGATGGGATTGGTTAGGGAAAGCGGGTGTGAAACTGGTCAGATTGCAAATTTCTAGGTAATCTTGCTTCTAATCTTCCTTTTTATGGAGGTTGTGTCGACAGAGGTGTTTTACCCCTCATAGGAGTCTTTCCATACTGTTTTGGGGCTTCTTAACCATTTCAGTCTGGGGGAGAGTTCTTTGTGAAACTTTCCTGGTCTTTCTAAAGAAATTTGGAAATGAGAATTCTGTGGGTTTTTTTTCCTAAAATGCAAGGAAAATGCTTCAAATCTCCTAAAAGTTGGGTTTGTTTGGGTTTTTTTTCCTTTCCCAAACTATCTGCTCAATTCAGCCTGAACCATTTTGGCCAATCTGATTTACTGCTGTCTTCCCTCAAAAGATGCTGCCTCATGCTAGGGGCTACTATCCATTTATGGGGCCACACTGAATGCCCTTTTTTCTCCATCTGTGGAAGGAGACCCAGTCCCCACCCGCAGACCTAACAGGTAGATTTACACCATCCCTCTCCATATTTTCCCAGGTCGTGGTTTAGTCTACATGCTAAAGGAGATATTTCAGTCCTCCAGAGGGATGAGACCAGATTTCCCTCATGTTCTGGTCCTCATGACTGATGGGCGATCCCAGGATGATGTGTTGCCACCCGCCAGAGTCGCCCATGCTTTGGGTAAGACTTGCCCTGTTGCGTTTCCCTGAGGCCTTGGTTCTCCATGAATTTCCAGGGGGTTGAGGGTGGTACGTTACGTGGTGTGTGCACTTTGAGTCGTCTTTCTTCAATCCTTCATCCTTCCTTCTTTCTGTTCCTAGCTTGAGTGTCATAGTTTGCTATAACTCACACACGCTGCTCCGGGTGAGTTCTCGCGTGACTACTGGAGTACCTAATCCCAGCAGAGGTTATTAACAGGAAGATTGTGATGAGGGGTTTGGAAACTCTGATCTCAAACATTTTTCCTTCCGTTGAGTGAGCGATGTGTTTCAGGGATCAGCGTCATTGCTGTGGGTGTCTCAGGAGCTGACCCCACTGAGCTCAACAGCATCTTGCTGCAGCAGAACCTCCGGAACGTTTTCTATGTCAGCACATTTGATGACTTCCCTCAGATCCTCCAAGAGCTGATAGAAGCCATTTGTTCTGACCCTCAGCCTTCAGGGGCCCAGCTAGCATCTGGGGAGGTGAGCTGCTTCACAGCCTGTTGAATACAAGCCAGCTTGCTTGGCGCAGGTCACACCCAAGGGCAATCTTCTTCCCTGAACAAAGTTTCAAAGCAAAGTCAGAACAGATTTAGGACACTGGGTCCAATCCTGACTTCACTGTCCAACCCTAGAGATAAGGTACAAAATCATTGAAATCAAGGGAGTGGAATTGGGGAAGCCAAAATACAGCTTTGAAAGTTTTGTTGCATAAGGCCACCGCAGGGACAGAGCACTTGAATGTGTCATAAACTCGTTGCCCTTGGGTCATTGGTACGGATGTGAGCTCATCTGCAGAGTATCTCCAACAGTGATATTTCATGGCTGTTTCAATGAAAAGGTTGGTGATATAAAAGTGCAGTGACCTCCTGAGACCTGTTGAAGGTTGGTGTTTGATGTCGGGTTCCAAAACCTGGAGGATCACTAATCTAAGCCAAACTCCATGCTGTAGGTTGCCAGACATGAAGCCGACAAGCAATTGCCATTTGGTGACACAGAGAGCAAGCCACTCATCCCTGATCCATCATCAGCTGAACCGCATATCCAAAAAGAAGAGGAGGCTTGTGGTCCCTGGTGTTTAAAGGTGAGAATTAGTTCACTGGTGTCTGTTCGGGGGGTTATATTTCAAAGAAACATATTGATCACTGCTCTGATCAGGTCACTTCTCATACCTGTGGGGTGTGCAGTGGAGTTGTATCAGTGTCAAGACCTTTAACTTTGGAAACCATGTCCATGTTTGGGGAGGTCAACCTAGAAGCTGCCGTTTCAGCATGGGAAATGCAGCAGCCTCCTGTGCTTCTTCCCAGCAAGCCAACGAAATGCAGGTCTTCCATAGATCCTGCTTCATATCCGCCAGCCCCGTGCAGATGTCCCAGATGTTCTGTGGCATCTCAGATAGCTCTGGACTCCATGTGAGCTACTGAACAGACAGGAAAGCTGCCACTACTCCTTACCTCAGAAATAAAAATGTCGGGAGGCAAATCTACCCACTCCTCCTACCAAGCAGAAAGCCAGAGGACATGAAGAACAGTAGGACAGCCCCAGAGCCCATGTGCTGGTCTAGCAAGTTTACTGATGTGGCTGTAGCCAGCAAGTCTGAACAGTCTATGTTAGCTTCACTGGAGAAAATGAGAGTCTCCATCGTAGTTGGTGGAGAGCTAGTCAGTGTGGTCAGCAAAGTCTGGTCATACTTCAGTCCATAGGTAGGTGTCCACACTGGCAGGATAGCTCAGATAGCGATGTTTATGCTATGGCAGTCTAAAATTAGGTGAGATGAATGTTCTCCATGGATGGTTGAATCAGGGTCTTTATTTCATCTCTGCCAAACTCCTTCCCAGTTTATCCCATGGGGGAGAAGAATTGCATTGTCACTACCCTGAAGTCTCTCAGATATGTAACCAAAAATATTTAGAGTCTCTCTGGTCCAAAAAGAAGATTCTAAACTGTAGGTGTAACATGGGCTAAGGCTTCATGAGGCATCGATACGCTCCCTGACTGCTTTTTGTCCTCACACAACTCTGTGTTCTCCATCCTGTTCTCCCAATTTCAAGACACAAGCCGGAGACACGATAAATAACGCATGACCTCCAAGGGACTTTAAATAGTCTGAGGATATGAACAGGTCTCCTGGATGGTCAACCTTGCTTCTTTCTTATGTTGCGTAAGCCAAGAAGTGTGCTAGTCTGCATTTCATGGTCACTCTGGTTTGGGTTTATTTGCCATCCTTTGGCAGATAATAATTTCATTATCGTTTGTTCTATTTTCCTTTTCCTTTCAAGAGCTTCAGGGGCTCACCAGCTCATGGAGGCTATGACCCGTACAGCTTTACTACAAAGGGAGAGAAAGGAGAGAGGGTGAGTCCACCAGCATGAACCATCCGCTCGGTTAATTAATATGCAACTAAATGGTTAGAACCAAGGAAGAGATCTAGCAAAGAATCATCTTCACATCTTTTATGTTGGTGTTTTGATATATCCTCCTCCATGCCGGCTTTGAAAGTCAGGCAAAAGGGAACTGGCGCATGTGTGTGGGCTAGCAATTGGGGATTCCCTCAAGCGGTACGGAAGGCTAGTGCTGCATGAAGCTGTTTGGGTTTGCAGGTCTGGGGCCATAACCTGCATGCTGTTATTTTCCATACGTTTAGGGTCTACCTGGGAAGGACGGCATTCCTGGGCTGCCAGGCAGACCGGGGCGGACAGGTCCTCCTGGTCCCCCTGGACTCATGGTAAGTATTTTAACAAACCTTGTCAAAGCGCCATTTAAGAGAAATGTGAGCATGGGTCTCAAACCTCTCTCTCTCTCCCCGTTTTGCAGGGTCTCCCTGGCATCCAAGGTGATATCGTAAGTATTTTGAATGCAGCAAAGATCATCAATACAGTGGGACCCCAAAGCTTTGCTTTTCAAGCCTTTCAAAGGCCAGTTGCGCTGAGCAGGACAGGAGAACCAAGTGACCCATTTTGCCTTTATGAGGGGCTATTGCTGTCACCAAATAGCTCCAAAAAGGTTTTCTTCTGTTCAGAGATCTGACAAATAATGGAATACAATGTGAGCACATTTCTAGCCAAGTAACCCTCAATGAACCGGAGCTGTCCAGAAAAAGGCCAAGGACTGTGAACTCTGCAGTCATATATATATATATGTATATGTATATATATATTCAGAAAAGGACCTAGGGCTATTGGTTGACAGCCGGCTGAACATGAGCCAGCAGTGTGCCCAGGTGGCCAAGAAGGCCAACAGCATCCTGGCTTGTATCAGAAATAGTGTGGCCAGCAGGAGCAGGGCAGTCATCCTTCCCCTGTACTGAGCACTGGTGAGGCCGCACCTCGAGTGCTGTGTTCAGTTTTGGGCCCCTCACTCCAAGAAGGACATGGAGGTGCTGGAGCGTGTCCAGAGAAGGGCAACGAAGCTGGGGAAGGGTCTGGAGCACAAGTCTTGTGAGGAGCGGCTGAGGGACCTGGGGTTGTTCAGCCTGGAGAAGAGGAGGCTGAGGGGAGACCTTATCGCCCTCTACAACTGCCTGAGAGGAGGGTGTAGCGAGGTGGGGGTCGGTCTCTTCTCCCAAGTAACAAGTGATAGGACAAGAGGCAATGGCCTCAAGTTGTGCCAGGGGAGGTTTAGATTGGATATTGGGAAAAACTTCTTCACGGAGAGGGTTGTCAAGCACTGGAACAGGCTGCCCAGGGAAGTGGTGGAGTCCCCATCCCTGGAGGTATTTAAAAGCCGGGTAGATGTGGTGCTTAGGGACATGGTTTAGTGGTGGACTTGGCAGTGCTGGGTTTACAGTTGGATTCCATGATCTCAAAGGTCTTTTCCAACCTAAACAATTCTATGATTCTATTCTATGATTCTGTGATAGTCCTACTGCATAATCACCAGCAGCATCATTCGCTCACAGACTTCCCATACACAAATTGTTCATGCAACAGTTCATAGCACTGCTTGGAAAACATGCATCTAGCTAGACCAGCCAAACCTCATGAGCCCTTGTTTTGCTGTACTAACTGCTCCGTGCTGTTGATGTCATTGGTGATGGCACAGCTTTGCACACTGGATCAGCAGTTGAAAATGTCCCTTCCCTGCTTTTACCAGGGCTCTATTAGTAGACAACTGTGTTTGACCAGCTAAATCACCCTTGGCTCTGAGGGCCCCTTGACAAGGGGCTGGTACCAGGTTGCCCAGGTCATTTGAGGTGCCCTAGGATTTCCAAGGCAACCATGCAGGGCTGATAAAATATGGGACTTGATGGACGCTTCTGAAGTGAGAGCTGGAGTCCAGGCAGGTGTCAGAGAGCCTCACAAATGGCACAAGACACCAGTGCATGTGTAATGGAACTGAGCCCCTGACCCCCGTTGACTGCAATGGGTGTAAAGAGCCAGCTCTTGTGCAGAAACAACATTTCAGTGGCACCATCTTGCACTTAACTCCATCTTTTGGGCTCGATTCAGTTGCTTAAAGAGTCCTCTCATGTCATTTGAGATGCCCTGTTATCCCACCCATGCTCCAGCTGATGCTCCAGGAGGACACAGGTCTCCTGTAAATCCTATGTCGTGTCTGCCAGCCCCGTGCCTTGGGTACCTGGGGATATCTCAGATATCCTGTGGCACCCATGTTTGGGCATCTGGACCAAAGGTAGCACCTATAACAATGGCTGTGACGTTTGTGAGCCGTGGTTTGCATGGATCACAGGGGTCTGGCACAAACTACTGTAGCCACTGACTGCCCCTTCTGACCCGTTTACCTTCTCCTGATGGATTAAATAAGCAGCAACCCCTCGTTCCTCACAGCTTCCCATGATGCTTGAATGGACTACACTGCAGGTGTCCATCCTACATGCACCCATCACTAGAGAGGGACACGTAACACACCCATGGGTGACACACATATATTTCTCATCAATGTTGGGACCAAAATCCACTTCTAGGAACTCATTTTCATGACCTCTTTAAAAGTGAATGAAATTTTATTAGAGACAGGTCTGTAATTTGAACATCCCACAATGATGGTCTTGCAGGTGCTTCGCTGTTTAATGCTGCAGGATTTATTTTTAATTCCAGGGATCTCCTGGCTATCCTGGACCAGCGGGGCCAAAAGGAGACAGAGTGAGTTTCATTCCTGGGTTTCATTGGGCAAAAGCTGTTGTATTGCTCTGGTCTCTGATTTCTAAGCCTTTGTACAGCGACCTTCGGTGAACATGAACTTCTGAGCTATAAGTAACCAGCCCTACACTGCTAGTCTTCAGCTTGGGGAGTTGTCCTTCAGCTTTGCTGGGAGGAATCTAATGTCTTTATGGAGAAAAGTGCTCAGTCCTTATGGCAGGCCCTTGGCACATTTCCAGTTGGTTATTTGCGGAAGGAGGTATTGCTTGGTTGGGTCATTCTGCCTTTCTGAGTTTCCACTATGAACAAACCTGTTTGCATACATTTAGGAGACAAAAAGGCAAGGCTTCAAGTTGTGGGCAGATCCCAGGAGCAGTTGTCCTGTCCCCCACTCATCCCCCAATGCACGTTCCTTCTCCTTCCCGGCATCCACCTGAGCTGTCTCTATGGCTACAGATCAGGGAGTGGATCCTGCTGAAAGCTGACCTCCTTTTTTTTTCCCTGGGATTAATTTTCTGCCATGCCAGTAAGCAGAGCTCGTGTCATGGCCATGTGGTTTCTGCTACCTCTGCAAAAGAGTTGCTGCAAGCAGGTGATTTGGGTTTGCAGCGGAGGGAGGGGCTGTTTGGTTTTAAAGTCGCTTACGCTGATCATAAAATTACCCCTAAATTATGAAACTGCCTGATTGCACCTGGACTTCCCAACGCAGCTAAACACGTGTCTTTCTCCCCTTGGGTGCAGGGCGAACCAGGCTATGTCCTGGGAGGAGTGGAGGTGATTCCCGGCCGAAATGGACAGCCTGGCCCCCCTGTGAGTATCATACCCCAGGTGTGGTGGACCCTTCAGCCTCTCAAGGGCTGGCAGAGAAGTGAAGGGAGCTGGAAGAGACCCCACGTCCCTCCCTCTAATGGTTTTCGTTGTTGCAGGGACAGAAAGGGCAGCCGGGGGTTCCTGGTGTAGCAGGGCCACCAGGTTTACCAGGGCCACAGGGGCCACCAGGAATCTCCATCAAGGTGAGCACGGTTATTTGAAGCATGGTTCTGTGATGTTGTATCACAGAAAGAGGAGACCCGGCATAGTCCAGGATCCCTGGATACTCTGTTCATTCAAGGGCCCTGGGAACACACATTTCTTCTCTCCATCATGGATTCTCCCATTGAGGCATAAAAGGAGGAACTCTCCAAAATATTCCCATCATCAGGGTCCTGCTGTTCAGCACAGCGGGAATCGATGATGGAGCTTGAAAAGGTTATGGTCAGCCTTGTCTGACATGGGACCAGATTCAGTGGCCACTAAGACTTTTCCAGCTCCAGGTCTCTATGAAGGTTGTTTGGTGGCTGGAGTGAAATACCCAGGATCACTTGTGCTGTGCACAGCCAAAACCAGACTGGTGGTTGTCACCAAATGTCACCTTACACTGAGGGTGGGTCAAAAAGTCTCAGCAGAGATCAAGAGACCTAAACTCCCCTTCTCTACCCTAAGGGAGGGTTGTCATCAGATTTTGTAGGTTGAGGTGTCTGGAACATGCAAGATAGCAGACACCTCTCGTGTTCCCAGAGTTTTGGTCTCTGGGCTTGTCAGCCTGCAGGAGTTTTTTGCTGGGACTAAGTTTAGAGAGGACCCCCTCTCCAAATTACCACCCCATGGTAATTCTCCTTGTCTTTTGTGTTTCAGGGCGAACCAGGGGATTCAGGTATCAGGGTAAGTACCTGAGATTGGCTTTCACTTTTGCATGTGATGAGAAGTCTTTTTTTTTTATTATTATTTCTAAGCTGCCCAATAGGCTCTGGTTTCCATACTTACCAGATGTCCATCAAGACCCAAAAGGACTGCTGGGACACACAGTAAGACTGTCCTGTGCTTCATGCAGGGCCCTCGCGGGAGGAACGGCCTCAAGGGTGAAAGAGGAGGCGTGGGAGAGCCGGTGAGTGGTCCACCGATGGCCAATTGCTAAGGAAGAGCTACCAGCCATGGTGGGAAAGTGCTGTTGACCTCGGGATGCTCTCTGCCGCTTGGGGTGGTTGTAGAGGGACAATGTCTACTGCCAGTTCTCATCAGTTGACACTTTGGGATGCCTCACTCCGCTGACGAGGGCTGGCAGATTAAGCAGGGCCAATTAAGCATTTCTCACTTTGTCAGCTTCATCCTGTTGACCCGTCACTCAGGAATTGCCAAAAGGGAAATGTTAGAAACCCAGAAAAGACATGAGATAACAGCCTTTCGTTTTGCCAAAAGCAAGGACGTGCTCCTCCTCGTGGCACAGAGCAAAGCTGTGAGAAGTGCATCCATCACTGTGCTCACCATGATGATAAACTCCATGGTGTAGTCAATCACGTTGGCAGATGATAACAAATGTCGCCTGATGAAGGCTACTCCAAAGCGACAGTGATTCACCCTTGAGTCCCCACTATCTCCACCACCCATGGAGCAGCTGAGTGTAACCCTGCTCCTTCTTACATCCCACCCCCTCGTCCCAGGAGGATGGAGAAGAAGTGGGGCAGGTCCAGAGGAGAGCAAGAAGGTGGATCAAAAGTGTGGGACAGCAAATGGACCAAGCTGGCAGCAGATTCGAGACGAACAAAAGGAGGAGGTTCCTCACAGAAGTCCCACAAGGATGTTTGGGGTGTAGGAACTTTGAGTTCAAGGGGAGATAAGAGAAGGAAAAAGTCCATGGAGGACTACTAGGAATAAAAGAAACCATGTTTGGTTTGGGAAGTCCCTGCGTTACAAATGGCTCAAACCTGAAAGATTACCCAGGGACTACACACGTATGTCCTGTTCTTGCATCCTTCCCAAGGTGCCTATTACTGACCATCATTATATATGGGTGCTTTTTTAATTACCTTTGCCGTGCTGCAGAGCTACGTTCCATGGACCAGCCATTTCCATATGTCAGTCTTCACCATTTCTACACCAGCAGCATTACTGTGCTCACACTTACAGCAAGACAACCATAGAATCATTGGGTTGGAAGGGACCTTTAGAGGCCATCCAGTCCAATCCCCCTGCACTGAGCAGGGACATCTTTAACCAGATCAGGTTGCTCAGAGCCCCGTCCAACCTCACCTGGAATGTTTCCAGGGATGGGGCCTCCACCACCTCTCTGGGCAACCTGTGCCAGTGCTTCACCACCCGCAGTGTAAAAAATTTCTTCCTTCTATCCAGCCTAAATCTGCCCTCCTTTAGTTTAAAACCATCACCCCTTGTCCTGTCACCACAGGCCTTGCTAAAAAGCCTGTCCCCATCTTTCCTCTAGGCCCCCTTGAAGCACTGCAAGGCCGCACTAAGGTCTCCCCGCAGCCTTCTCTTCTCCAGGCTGAACAGCCCCAACTCTCTCAGCCTGTCCTCGTAGCAGAGGGGCTCCAGCCCTCGGAGCATTTTTGTGGCCTCCTCTGGACCCGCTCCAACAGCTCCATGTCCTTCTTGTGCTGAGGGCTCCAGAGCTGGACGCAGGGGTCCAGGTGAGGTCTCAGCAGAGCAGAGCAGAGGGGCAGAATCCCCTCCCTCGACCTGCTGGCCACGCTGCTGGGGATGCAGCCCAGGATAGGGTTGGCCGCCTGGGCTGTAGAGCCCCTGGAGAAGGCAGCCACTGCCAAATCAACATGGGTACCCAGCCTCTGTCTTCCCATGTAACGAGCAAACACATCTTTATTTTCCCTTACTGAGTAAAGCCAGTGATCCATAGCTTATTTGTGGGGAAAAAGGAAATTTGGGAATACATAAACATCTCTAGAAATCCTCAGTTGCAAAGGAACTGGGCACATCAGGACATACATTTCTCTGCTTGTGTTTCTTGCAGACTTAAAAATAAACCTTTTCTTTAGTACGACTGGTAACAAACAGTTTAGAAGAAAAGGATTTGATGATGGATCTTCCTTTTCAGGGCAAACCTGGCTTGCCAGGCCCTGTAGGGCTAGGTGGTGTTCCTGGACTGCCTGGACCAAGGGGAGAAAATGTCACTACCCATATCAGATGCTTGCAGGATCCACCAGCCCAAGGGGGAGCTGAGAAAAAGTAATAGCAGGGTAGACAGTGCAAATCAACTGGAAGCATGTTGGGATTTTCCCCCATTCCCCTCCCCTCCCTGCTTGGACAGGTTTGAGTTTGTGCATGGTAGAATGGATGCTCCATCCCCATCCAAGCCCTTGTTTGTCTCACCGTCATCGTGTTTCCAGCCAGTGGAAGATCTCTGCAGTTCCTGCTGTCAGGAGCAGTGTTTTCTCCCTAACACAGCCCAAGCCCTGGATGGGGCTGCTTCACTGAACCCCCCACCCTGCTTCAAATGGTCACTTAAAACACCCATAGACCCCTGGTCTTAATTCTGTCCTCCAAGTCGTTGTTTGCACCTTGCCTGAAGGTTGCTGCCTAGATATATGTCTTAGCCAAATGGTTACAGAGCAAATTTTTCCCCTCCTGCTTTGCAGGATGGCTAAGAGCAGAGCTCTGGGTGGGACAGATCATGGAGATATCTGTGTAGGACATAAAATGCTCTGCAATTTTGGGGATCGGCTTTCTGGTGTGCAACGCTGTGCTTACCTTGCAGGGCATGGCAGGAATTGGCATTCCTGGCACTGTTGGCCCAAAAGGGGAAGAAGGAGAGCGGGTGCATTGGCAATTTTGCAGTGAGATTTGCAGCTAAAGACCCCTTGGAGGGCTCAGAGTCTCTAAAGTCTCCTCCAATACCTCTTTTCTAGGTTTTCCTTGGAGGGTGCGTCCTGTGGTTACAAATGGAAAGGGTCAGAGAAGGGAAGACATTGGGGTGTAAAGTCTGAGCTTTCACTGTTTCTTCTGTTTTTTTTCAGGGGGTGATGGGACCTCCAGGAGTACCAGGACCAAAGGTGGGTACTGAAATGCTGAACCTGAGTCCCTGTGCCTGGTACTGAGGTGCCAAGGAAAGAATCTAGCTCTAACCATCATCATCGGCTGTGGGAATGATGACTCCTTACTCAAAAGCAATGAAAGGGAATAATTTTACACATCAGCACTCACTGGCCTGTGGAATTCATTGTTGCAGGGTGTTTCAGAGACCTAGAATGGTAGCAAGATGCAATATTTTAATAAAATAATGAATGGCATTTTTGTGGCCAGTGAGGCTCTGCGAAAATGTAGTAGTTCACGTTAAATGTGTTTTGGGAGGAAGATTTAAGGAGCAGATTGCCTCACATCTACATTTTGGACACCTTCCTCTGAACCACCCAGGCCCAGATTCATTCCCACGTTTCTAGTGGAGAAAGACCAGCCCTGTGAGAGGTGATCCAGCCCACCCTGAAGTCTGAGTTTTCTTCTGGAAGCATCCATCTTTCTCCAACTGTTGGGGGGAAAAGGAAACCTTGACTTGACCCATTCTCTCACCTTGCTTAAGAGCCTGGGGTCATGGGGAGGAAAGATTTTGGTGTCCTGGTGTTGCCAGAGGAAGGGACTGGACAAGTGTAGCTCCACAGCAAATGAACCCAGGGAAGACCATGCGTGGCAAGGACTGGTCAGGAAGGGACTCATGGCAGGCAGGAAGATTTTCTTGCAGACTGCTGGCGATCTCCCAGCTCTCACTACTCATGGAGATGTGGGAGTTCAACTCCAGGGCTTCTCCATGTGACAAAATACCTGGAAAGCTGCAGGTGCAGGAGGAATCAGCTGGTCTTGGCATGGACAGGGACAATTGCTGTAGGAGGAAGGAGACTTTCTCCTGAGCCAGGAGAAATGCCTCTCAATTCAGGTTTGAGTGGGTGTTTGCCTCTTCCTGAAGCACCTGGTTTGAGCTCGTGTTGAAGTTTGACACCGGAGAAAGACTCGGGAAGTCTGAATTTTCCCTGCTATGAGGAGTGCCAGGTGTGGGTTTAGGTGGTACGTAAGGCAACTCAGCACGGTCCCAGGTTGTTACGGCTCTTGGAGGAGCAACCACTTAGGATTGGGTTGTATGGCTCTCTGCACGCCCCCTTCTCCAGGTGACTCAGGATATACTCTTTGAGTTACTGCTAATGGCCAAATGGATCTGGGTCACTGATTTATTTCACGTCCATTAAGCTGAAAAAATGTCCATGTTGACCCCAAAATAAATTATTTTCATACTTTCAGGAGAGGTGGAAAATGAAGGAAAAAATAATATCCAAAGAAATGTTTCATTCAGTCCAAAACAAAGTGGTTTGCTTCCCTTTGCGGTGGTGCTTTTTTATTTCATAAAATAGAAGAGGATCTTAAATCTGTGAAGTCTTCGCAAGTGCTAACGGCCAGTTTGCTGCTCGTGTCTTGCTCTTTGCAAAAGGAAAGACCTCCTTGAAGACTTGCCCAGTCCTGATCCACACAAATATGGGTCTGTGGTTGGGTGTTTCATGGACTACCCATGCAAAGCAATGGGGAGAAAGAGCAAAATTTGGCAGGGTGCTCACTGGGGAGGTGATGTTGCTCATGAGCTCTTCCTGAGTTGACAGCAGAAGGTGCAGGAGGCAATCACAGCTGCTCATTTTCATTTAGGGTGAACCAGGACCACCTGGGGAAGAAGAACCGATTGGACCAAGGGTGTGCCTCTAAATGAATCAAATCAGAATGAAGTTTTAAAGGTTAAGATAAAAAATTAATATGTAAATATAGAACCCACAGTAATTGGGCCCTGGACCAATATCTTGCCTTGCTCCTCTTGGTTACGCTCAGCCTCAGGGCTAAGCCTGGACCCACCCCGCAACCCCAGAGCTGCAGATGTCTATGCTCAACTTTTCCAAGAGGCTGTCTCATCTTCAGCTCTCAAGCTCCTTGGGAGGAAACAGTCTGATCAAGCTCAGGGTAGTCCATATATACATACAGTAGTACATGTATATTATATTATATTATATTATATTATATTATATTATATTATATTATATTATATTATATTATAGATGATTATGATATGGTCGGTGGGGGTCGGTCTCTTCTCCCAAGTAACAAGTGATAGGATAAGAGGCAATGGCCTCAAGTTGTGCCAGGGGAGGTTTAGATTGGATATTAGGAAAAATTTCTTCACGGAAAGAGTGGTCAAGCACTGGAACAGGCTGCCCAGGGAAGTGGTGGAGTCCCCATCCCTGGAGGTGTTCAAAAAACGTGCAGACGTGGCACTTTGGGACATGGTTTAGTAGGCATGGTGGTGTTGGGTTGACGGTTGGACTGGATGATCTTAAAGGTCTTTTCCAACCAAATGTTTCTATGATTCTATGATATAACTATATAGTAACTATATATTATAGTATGCACGCAATTTAATATTAAGCATTATATATAAAGTATATATAGTAGTATGTTCGATGATACAAGATAGCTTAATATAATATAGATACTATACAGGTAATTAATGCAATATACAATATATAAATGCATGGACTATATATATAACATACGCTATATACTATATCTATGACATATATGTAAAAATCTTCATTTTTTTCTTTATTTTTTTATTTGCTTTTCCCCCTGCTTTCACACTCTCCAGCAGAGGGAACACGCCAGCACGCTCCTCGGCAGCGTGCGAGCCTCCAGGCTCATCCTGCTCTGCCCGTGGAGCCTTGTCTTAACTAAAGCATCTTCTGTTTTCCAGGGGAACAAAGGGCAAGGTGGTGTTAAAGGGGAACAGGTGAGACTGGCCAGCACTGGACCGCAGAGTAGGAGGGGAAGAAGCGCTGGCTCTGTTTTCAGGCTCAGGACAGAGCAGTTGAGGTATCTGGTTGGAGACCCAGAGGGAGGGAATTTGAAGTCTCTCCCAAAAGGCTTCTCCCAGTCTGGTCAGGTGTAACTGGGCCACGTAGCTACGTGCCACGTAACCACGAGGTTCAGGAGCTCCACTGCTGCTGAAGGAGCTCTCGTGCATGGGATAGACCTTGCACCAGTGCTAAATCCCCGGGACAGTCTGCGGCTAGCAAACGCTGACAAGCAAACCTCTTTGCCACTCCATACTGAGTATTCACAGGCTGCTTTTATTGAGCTGTATTTCAAGTTTGCTGTTTTTACAGCTCCCCCAGCTGCACTTGTTCTGCACGTACGTTCGATTATAACCTCAAAGATCAAAAGAGACGGCAGCATTTTTTTCCTAAGAATAGCTACGGTACTGAAAGATGGAAATAGGCTGTCAGTCTTCCTCCAGCCAGTGCACCTCGCAGGAGCAAGGCCCTGCCAGCACGGCGGGTACCTGTACTTGCAGCTTCCAGCTCTGAGCAGAGTCCTGGGGCTGAGTTAGGCGAAACGCTGACCTGGTCTGGTAGTTCCTATGCATCTCATGGCTGTCTTCATGCCTTTTCTTGCTTGCAAAGACCCATCTTTGGTAGATTTACCTGGGATGAGAGCTTGCCGCTCTGTGCTTGGTCTCCTGGTAGGTGGCAACCAGGTGTGCTAGAGATAGGCATGGGGATTTCCATCTCTCGCGCAAGAGCCCTTATAGCTGTCTGGCAGAGCTGTATTGTAGTTAGTGAAAAATGGGGCTGAAGATCTTCCTCCCTCCCTCCCTCTGGCTGGGAGCTTCTCGCTACAGCAGGGACCGAAAGTGCTGAATCTGTTTTCAGTCCAGTGGAAATTCTCTTTTGATGTCTTACAGGGACTCCCAGGACCTCCAGGGCAGAAGGGAGACCAAGTAAGTCAAACAGTAAGAGAACAACACATTTGACTAGTTCAGGTGAAGGTTTCCTGACTTTCCCCAGCTTGTTCCATGTGTGCAGCTCTTGCAAGCACAGTTGAGTGTGTTTGTGGGGGGCTTACGCAGAGGTGAAGCCAGCAGGGATGCTCTTGAGCTCAGCGTCTCCTCTCTGTTTTGCTCTTGTGCTTCTGAAATGAGTTTTGAGCTGATTTAAGGAATGAATGGGGAGAAATGAGAAGAAATTTTTCATTGCCCCAGATTGTTCATTTTATGTCCTCTCGCCTTGCAGGGGAACCCAGGATTTCCAGGTGCTCCAGCTATGGGGGTAACTATGCGTGGATTACAGCCCTTCTTGTGCTATAGCTATGCAGCATCACCACCAGTGGTGCCAGTAGACCAAGGACCAAGAGAGATGTGTCCCACTGAACTGCAGGAAGAACTAATGGACCTTTTCCTTGACCCTCAAGACAACTATGTCTTCTGCTCCCTTGCTCCACTTCTTGTATTCCCAGCCCTGCCCCACAGTTGCCCACTGGCTCCTCAAAGAAGCTTCACTGCTGTGCAGGAACCACAAGGATAAAGCCTTCCCACCACTGAAACCCTGTGCTCCAGGCCTGTCCCCCACTCAAGCTCCCCATTCACAATGGGTTTGTGCTGGTCCCTGCTGAAGAGAAGCTGCTGATGGGTCTCATTTGCCTCATTCCCATGTGGGAACAGGGCTCCTACAGCCTCCTCTTCATGTCCCTCCAAATGCTAGGGCAGCTTTAAGGAGAAACCTTGGTGGTGGCCATCTCTGCATGCCCCACAGCATTGCTGCAAGGGCTGTGGGAGCAGTTGGAGGTTGCATTAAGGACTGAGACCCACCACCAGGACAGACTGATGTGTCCTGGAGGATGCTTGCATGAGCAGGGTACCTTAGATTTCTTTCCTAGCAATGCTGACAGAATTGTGTTGGAGACACAAGGTAGGAAGACAGCTCTGTAGTCCCTAAACCCAGCTCAGGGCTGCTCTGCGCAGTCGTAGTGCAGTCATTAAGGTTCATGGCTGTCCAAAGGTTGGTCCTTGGTGTGCGTTAGCAAAGACTAGAGCAGCTATTTGCCAATTAACCCTTGCATGTGAGTGATTGTTCAGTCCCATCCCTGGAGCTAAAACCTACTGAAGTTGGTGGGATTCCTTCACAAGCTTCACTGGGTTTGGGATTTGGCTTGTAGCCCTTGTAGCATTTTATGACCCAGTTCCTATCCCATAACAAGGCTGAGATTCTCTTGCTTTGGAAAAGGTAACATGAAAGGGAGATCTTTTTCCCAAAAAAGAGAAAATTTCTGTGCTTTCTTTTCATCCTCAGGTTTTGGGACCTCCAGGCAAGAAAGGTGTCAGGGTAAGTCCATTAATTAGCACTGCTTGAAACCTAGATGAGTTCTCTGCCTGAAAAAGTGAGGGCTAGACCACGTTTCACCACCTGAATCATCTCTCTCTTGTGATTGACCGGAGAGGAGAGGTTGGAAAAGCAGCAATAGCCTTGCCCTGCTGATATTTCTGTTGCTTTTATTAACATTTTGTGACTGTCATTCTCTTTCTAGCCCCAGACCGTGGGGAAATTTGGGATTTCCATGTGCTAGTTTTGGAAGGTAGAGATCACTGAAGCACAGATCCAGCCCACTCACAGAAGCTACTTTCCAGCCAAGGGAGGCATTGACATAAAATCACAGCACAGCTGAGGCTGGAAGGGACTTCTGGAGGTCTCTAGTCCCACCTCCTGCTCAAAACAGAGCCAACTTCAAAGCTGGGTCGGGTTACTCAGGACCTTGTGTGCTGAGCATCTCCACAGATGGAGATTTCCCCACCTCTCTGGGTCCCTGACCCAGTGTTTGTCCTCCCTGTGACTGGAGGACATTGAATTTCTCAAACCAGGGAGATCTCTGAGGCAGAGCTGTTCCCTGACGATGTTGTCCATATTCTACATCTGCTTTATAGGAAGGTGGATATAGTTCGCTCTTGCAGAGGCCTCGTGGTGGAACGCGGTCTGGAATATCTTAAATTTTTTTTATTCTTGACAGCTTATTGCCAATCTGCAGAGAAATAAAAGATCTCCCTTATCTTTGTAAGGGATATTTACTGCAGGGGTAACTTCTCTTGGCTTTTTGACTGCCAGCGTTCATAAGATACCCTACAGTGCTTCATACCTCCCTCATCCCTTAGAGACAACGTTTGTCCTTTTCACTGGGCTTGGATGTTGGAGCCAGCTCCCTTCATTGGTCTTGCTGTCCAGAGTGCTTAACATCAGTCAGCAAAAATGTCTCTCTTCTTTTAGGCTGGCTACATTTAAGTAGTGACCTGGGACCTGAATTTTATCCTGCTTATTCCACCATAAATGCACACATGGTGCTTTAGTGTACGAGTTGCGTGGCTGGAGAGGGTGTAACTGCTGTGATGGGTTTTGTGTGGCAGAAGACCAGGTACCGCGGAGAAAGCTTAAGTGTAAACCCAGAGATGGATGGGTGGGTGGATTTGGCAAGGGAATGGTTTTCAGAGTGTATTGAAAGTGCAAAACGCAGCTCTAGGGAGCCACGTGAACAGGGCTTGTTCTCCTGCGTGGTATTTTTAGTTTTGGGGATGTCTTTATTCGCAGGGAGATGTTGGACCAACAGGGGCCCTGGGACCACGAGGAGACAAAGGAATACAGGGAGACAAAGGAGAGAAGGTAATGCACGTGCTTTTCTTGGCGCGTCCTTTATGGGTAGAAGGGTTGGGTTTGTTTGTGTCCACAAAGGAAGCTCTGAGGTGGATGGAATTCCATGTGCTAACAAGGAGCACCCATGTGCTGTAAGCCAAGGGGAGACTTGTCACATGGAGAAGACAAAAGCTCCTTGAAAGGAAGTCGGTGAGAGACGCGGAGTTACCAACACTCAGCTCAACCAGCTGGCCATGGTTGATGAAAATGCCTAGGACCTGCTCTGTCCTTTCCTGCTGGCTTCAGATGTGGAGGTTTACGTCCTGAGCTTGGAAGCTGCTCTGATGAGACGCTGTTATCTCCCTCTGCATCTTGCTTAGCACCAGACTTAGCAACTAAGTCCCAGCAGTTATAGCAAGGTTGGGAAGCAGGCTGACCCTTGAGGGGGCTGCAAAGTGGTGGTGGAGTGGAGACTGCTGACAGGGAGCATGGCCTAGGACATGTTCCCTAGAGTGAGATAATCATAGAATCATAGAATCATAGAATGCTTTGGGTTGGAAGGGACCTTTAGAGGCCATCCAGTCCAACCCCCCTGCAGGGAGCAGGGACATCTTTAACCAGATCAGGTTGCTCAGAGCCCCGTCCAACCTCACCTGGAATGTTTCCAGGGATGGGGCCTCCACCACCTCTCTGGGCAACCTGTGCCAGTGCTTCACCACCCTCAGTGTAAAAAATTTCTTCCTTCTATCCAGCCTAAATCTGCCCTCCTTTAGTTTAAAACCATCACCCCTTGTCCTGTCACCACAGGCCTTGCTAAAAAGCCTGTCCCCATCTTTCCTCTAGGCCCCCTTGAAGCACTGCAAGGCCGCACTAAGGTCTCCCCGCAGCCTTCTCTTCTCCAGGCTGAACAGCCCCAACTCTCTCAGCCTGTCCTCGTAGCAGAGGTGCTCCAGCCCTCGGATCATTTTTCTGGCCCTCTAAATGAGTGGAGCAGGGTCATGCCACCGCAGCTTGTGCATGGCAACGGAAAAATTGCAGCCAAGATCTGCAGGATTGGGATGGGGAAACCGAGGCGTATCCTGGGTTGCCCAAATAACACTCTAGTGAAAGTTGGCTCTCCACAATAGCATCTCTCAGAGGTGGCAAGGAGTGTTGTTAGGAGGGGAGAGGGACCATGTGGGGGCCATAAGGACAATCTGGGAGGTAGTACCAGCATGGGGCTTAGCCCTAGCTATGTCTCTGTCATACGTAGAGTTGCAAAGAGGAAAGCTCCCTAGACGTTACACTGAGACACGCATCATCATTGATTTTTTGCAGGGAAGTCCAGGTTTTGGCATTCCTGGTCAACCTGGGCTAAAGGGAGACCCAGGCGATAGGGTAAGTGGGGGAATACACTGGATGTGGAAAGGGGAGGGCTAAGGAGGCAAATCAGGAGGCTCAGAGACAAAATCTCTCTGTCACCTCCATGCATGTGAATTTGCTGGCCTTCACCCCTGAGGAAATTAATACTGGAGCGGTGACAAGGAGCTGGGCTGTCACCCTGCTGTTGGTGATCCCGTGGTGGTCTTGGGGGATGGGGTGGTTAGCACTGTCTTCCACAGTCAGGTGCAAAGGGGGGTTCCTCCAAAATGCAGAGAGAGGATCGCTCATGAGTCCAGAAGAAAGCACAGACGGTCAATGTTCAACGGGTAATTCTGCGAACAGCAAAGCCAAGGAAGCCCCATTTCCAATGGCTTTGTGTCCTGAAAGTGAACTTGACCTATATCTTCCTGACTTTTGTGTCTAAGAAGGTGCAAGCTTCTGGTGGCTCCCACGTGAGTTCCCTGATGTCTAGTAGGGGTTGGGTTAATGCCTTGGTGTTCCCTCCTGCAGGGATGTTAACAGTCCCTTTCATTTGAAACCAGCAAAAACTTGTAAAACATAACATCTTTGAGGTCTCCACCCCTCTGTCAAAGCTACTCACCAAAGTATTAATGGCTTCGAAAGTGGGGAAGACAGATGTGTCTAGACGGTGTGTGCTTACAGCAGCCCCTCTCTTCTTAGGACACCATCTCTTTTCCCCTTCTCTGCATTTTACTACACCATTTCAGCTGCTAATACCTGCAATCAAAGAGCACTGAGCCTGGGGTTTACACCCTTTAGATACAACAGAGGAGCCTCACTTGAAATTATTCTGCCTGTATCGTTCTTGCCATGTGACTAACGGTCTGTATTTCTGCAGGGAAATGTCGGTTTGTCTGGCAAACCAGGTCAGAAGGTGAGTCTACGCGGTGGTTGTAACACGTAAAGCATTGTCTCATGACTGATGTCTGTGTCACCCAAAGCATCTTGAGTCAGTGGGGTTTTATCTTTGCCACGGGGCTAGTGTCAAAACATGGCGAGTGTTCAAAAGCTGAGAGGTCTGAACAAATTCTGCTTTGCTGGGGTCTCCGTATGACACGCAGAGCCCTGCATAGTAAAAAAATTAAAAGATGCTCTTGCATTTTTCATGAGGCTTTAAAAAAAATCTGCAAATCCTGGCTTGTAGGATTCCTCCTAGCAAAGGTTCAAAACTGGTCAAGAGAAGCCTGGAAACATCCCAAATGTGGTGTTTGTTCAGTGAATCTGTCTCGCTGTGTACCTTTCTCAAACAGCATTGCTCCCCAGGCTTGGCTGAAGGAGCGTATGGATTTGGGAAATGTTACAGCATGATACATAGCCGAGTGAACGGAATATTTAGGCTGGATCAGCTTCATGGGCATGGAGAAATTGGATGTCAAAAGAGATAAATGAGATGCATCCAAGACAGGATGTGTTAGCAAGAAGTGTTAATGCAGTTGCAAAGTGGAGAAGGCAGCAAGAGGTATTTTGGTTTGGGAGAAGGCATGGTGAGGTGGTTGAGTGATGAGGAAGGTCTCTGTTGTACAAACATCAAGCAGAGCAGATGCGTAAGTACCCATCCATGAGAGCTCAACTGATTTTACGTGGGAATAGAAGTTAAAACATGGAGGGGGAACTGACCCTGTGTCCACACTGCGCTGTCAAGACCGGACCCATCTCCTGGGTCTCCACTAATGGGCCACCTCATTTGAGCTGCAAAGCTTCCTGGAGGTGGAGAAGCTCAAAAGAGTCTGTCCTGCAGTGGCTGCCAAGGCTGATTGTGGCGTCTGGATGGACTACGTTAGAGATGAACGCTTTCCAGCCTAGCCCGCTAAGCAAATACTATAAGCACAGCCCTTCCTAGCACAGGGTAGATGCTCTGAGCCCCAGCTTCAGCCAGGAGCGTGGAAGCAATTCCATGGCCATGGGGCCTGGCATGCTGTCTGAATCTGCCCCTCAATGACTAAAATGTGAGGACTATGACATGCAGAGGAGGAATGTAACGACAGTCTTGTTTTCTTTAGGGGGATATAGGTCTGAAGGGAGAGAAAGGTGAACCAGGATTGCCTGGGAAACCAGGCAAGACCGGACTAAGCGGTAAAGATGTAAGTAGAAGCTCACAACCCAGTCGGGTGGTCACGTTGAACCCCTTGGTACACCACTGTTCCAAGCTAACAACTCCAGGTTATGCCCTTGCAGTAGCAAGTAGGAACAAGTGACAAGATGAGAGCAGTCAGAAACGCGCACGTTATAGAATCATAGAATCACAGAATGCTTTGGGTTGGAAGGGACCTTTAGAGGCCATCCAGTCCAACCCCCCTGCAGGGAGCAGGGACATCTTGAACCAGATCAGGTTGCTCAGAGCCCCGTCCAACCTCACCTGGAATGTTTCCAGGGATGGGGCCTCCACCACCTCTCTGGGCAACCTGTGCCAGTGCTTCACCACCCTCAATGTAAAAAATGTCTTCCTTCTATCCAGCCTAAATCCCCCCTCCTTTAGTTTAAAACCATTACCCCTTGTCCTGTCACCACAGGCCTTGCTAAAAAGCCTGTCCCCATCTTTCCTCTAGGCCCCCTTGAAGCACTGCAAGGCCGCACTAAGGTCTCCCCGCAGCCTTCTCTTCTCCAGGCTGAACAGCCCCAACTCTCTCAGCCTGTCCTCGTAGCAGAGGGGCTCCAGCCCTCGGAGCATTTTTGTGGCCTCCTCTGGACCCGCTCCAACAGCTCCATGTCCTTCTTGTGCTGAGGGCTCCAGAGCTGGATGCAGGGCTCCAGGTGGTTATACAAGCCTTAGTCGGGGAAAAGACAGGTCGCAGCACAACAGTGGTCAACAAACGAGACTGGACAAACTACCTTTAATTAGGCATGATGGTTTGCTCATCGAGGGATCTAACTTCTCATTTGCTCTGTCTGCTCTTGCATTGCAAGCGAGGAGGTAGATCCTTTGCATGTCGTCGTTAGGGCGTGCTTTAGGCTGTGTTTTGGGGCAGTACTCTTTACCTTTGGTGCAGGTGGAACAAGTGCGCGGCACCACGGTGTTTGTGTTACACTGCCTGGACACAGCATTTCTGGCTTTTTATTCAACATCATACTCTGTCACCATTGAGTCACGTCTGTCTGACGTGCAGGGAGCCACGCCAGCTCTGAAGGGCTTGCTTTTGGGTTTAGGGCATGATAGTTCTGAAGTATGAGCTAACCCAGGTGGTAGCACCCCTGACTTCAGAGTCACCAGCGATTTCACAACAAGAGCTCTTAACCCAAGTAGGAAATTAGGGTAAAAAACTTGGTCACAGGTGGAGATGTAACCTGGCGCTTTTGCATTGTGTTGTAGGGAGAACCGGGGAAGAAGGGCACCTCTGGGACCAAGGTAATCAACGGGGAGCCCGCACCTTCCAGAGTTAAATAGGTAGCAAACACAGCAGCTCACCCACCGCTGGAGCTCTGGGTACAGCAGCGTAGGAGAAGGGCTGCACTGAGTTAGAGTGAAGGTCTGTCCATCCCAGCATCTCACCTCCAAGAGTGACCAACTTCCCCGGAGGTCCCGGGAACAATGCAAAAGCAGGATGTCCTGTGTGAGAGGTGACGTCTTATGGGTTTGATAGCTCTCGGTAGATTTTGTTTCCATGAATTTAGTCACCCCGCATAAACCTTTAGCACCCTCAAACCCCCTGGGCAAGGCATTGCACAGGTTAGTTAAGGAGCAGCTGGAAAACAGCACCCTTTGATTTGTTTTGAAGCTGTCCCCTGCCCATTTTATTTCCTGTTTACTTGTCCTTAGGTTAGACGAGACTGCGAAGAATCCTCTTCATCTCACCCTTGGCTTTTCTGTCTCTTATTTTAGCTTTGGTTTCATCTTCCAAAGCTAAAGGCTGAAAAAGAAAGGCCAAAAAAGCTTTTGGAAGCTCCTACTCCTTTCTTTTAGGGAGAAGCTGGTGTCCCTGGAGAACCAGGAGAGAGAGGAATCAGGGTAATAATTTTTATTATTATAATTTGCTGCCCAGGTGAGTGCTGGGGCATCAGGGGAGGCTGCTCTGCTGCTGCCCAGACACCCCTGGTCTGTGCAGGAGGGGAGGACCTCCTTCTCCAGCCCAACGAGAGTCCCCACTTAGAAACATCCCTGTGCAAATATTTCTTTCCTGAGTGAAAAATCAGAGAGAGGTAGCAGTTTTCTTGTTTGTTTTACTTTTTTGAACTGAGGGTATGCTCAAAAATAATTTCTGATTGCTTCTCTGAATCCTTTCTTGCAGGGTCCGCCTGGACTCCCAGGACGGCCTGGAGAGCAGGGGATAAAAGGCGATACAGGACAACCTGGGAAGGATGTAAGACAATCCCTAAAGGAGCAGATGAGAGAGGGGGGACTTGGGCTAGTGCAATACCAATCAAAGAAACAAGCGTATTTTTTTCTGCCTTACACTCTGCGAGGCATAGAAAGCTCCCTCCCTCTTTCCTGGGGAGGGGGTCTCCTCTTCAAAGGGAAGATTAGGGCTGTTTCTCCCTTCTTATCTGATTAGCTAGAGCACAAGTTAAATAGCAGGACTGTGCACTGGGGGTTTCTGAGGGTGCAAAAACTTCCCCAGCCCCACGCTGCTGGAAACGAAACGCTTAACGGTGTCTCAGTCTGGTGAGGAAGGGGAATGCTGCACTTACACTCTGTCTGACTGATCTGCCTCTAATAACTTTAGAAAACACTGGCTAAGATCAGCTACGTTGTCAGAGGTCTCAAAGACATGGTGTTTCTACAAACTTTGTGAAACTGAGCAGCTGAGGAGGGGAAAGTCCCTAATGAGCCTACCCGCTGAGGAAGAGGCGAATCATCTCACCCCTTATTAAATATCAGAGAACTCCTCCACGGGAGAGATGTTAAAATCCAGATTTCATTAGCTCAGCTGCTCAAAGATGGGCTTGTTACTCTGTTGGATGCTGAGCTGGCGAGAAGAGGGGAGACTGCTGAGACCCCCTCCCCTAACATGTTCTCATCCTGCCTCCCTCTCCACCTTCCAGGGAATCACTGGAGAGAAGGGAGAGAAGGGCGAATCTGTAGGTTTGCACATTCCCATTTATAACCTTGCATGAGAGAAAGTCTTGTTTGGGGACTAAAATGTTGAATTGCACCACTCACTATTTTTTGGGGGTGGGGGTGCGGTGGTGTTGTATCTTCCTAGGGTGAGCCTGGGCTGCCTGGGACTCCTGGAAGCATTGTGAGTAATGCCTAGTCCTGTTGTCTTACACATTTTTTTGGGGAAGGGATATACTGAGATTTAACGTGAACCCTGGGTACCACGGAGGGCACGCTGCTAGAACTTATTGCTTGCAACGGTGCATGTTGTAGAGCGGATTTCCCTCCTAGCCTTATCAAAGGTGCAAAGCTAGCTCCTCTACAGATATATGCATGAATCCCACCCCAAATGGCCTGTTATTGATGATGCAAGAAGACTGTGACACAGAAGAGCCTAAAAGCCAGCTGTGAACCCACCTGATACCTTTGATCACTACCTGTTGTGTAATCAAGGCATCGGGGCTCCTTCTATAGTCAAGACAGACAGATGGATGCCTTCTAGGAAAGGTGCTTAGGCAGATGGGATGACTCATGCTCAGGACTCTCCTGGGCCTTTGCATGGAGTTTTCCTTTTGGTAAGAGGCCTAACATCAGTGGATCAGACCCGCTTAGTAGATGAGGGAAAGGCTGTGGATGTTGTCTACCTGGACTTCAATAAAGCCTTTGACACCATCTCCCACAGCATTCTCCTGGACAAACTGGCTGCCCATGGCCTGGACAGGCACACTCTGTGCTGGGTTAAAAACTGGCTGGGTGGCCCGGCCCAAAGGGTGGTGGTGAACGGAGTTAAATCCAGTTGGAGGCCGGTCACGAGTGGTGTTCCCCAGGGCTCAGTGTTGGGGCCAGTTTTGTTCAAAATCTTTATCAATGATCTGGACGAGGGGATCGAGTGCACCCTCAGCAAGTTTGCAGATGACACTAAGCTGGGTGGAAATGTTGATCTGCTTGAGGGTAGGAAGCTCTACAGAGGGACCTGGACAGGCTGGACCAATGGGCTGTGACCAATTGTATGAGGTTCAACAAGGCCAAGTGCTGGGCCTTGCACTTGGGCCACAACAACCCCATGCAACACTGCAGGCTTGGGGATGAGTGGCTGGAAAGCTGCTTGGCAGAGAGGGATCTGGGGGTGTTGGTTGACAGCC
>VYZW01027282.1:60045-90033 GCA_013401315.1 Balaeniceps rex
AGCTGGGGAAGGGTCTGGAGCACAAGTCTTGTGAGGAGCGGCTGAGGGACCTGGGGTTGTTCAGCCTGGAGAAGAGGAGGCTGAGGGGAGACCTTATCGCCCTCTACAACTGCCTGAGAGGAGGGTGTAGCGAGGTGGGGGTCGGTCTCTTCTCCCAAGTACCAAGTGATAGGATGAGAGGCAATGGCCTCAAGTTGCGCCAGGGGAGGTTTAGATTGGATATTAGGAAAAACTTCTTCACGGAGAGGGTTGTCAAGCATTGGACCAGGCTGCCCAGGGAAGTGGTGGAGTCCCCATCCCTGGAGGTATTTAAAAGCCGGGCAGACGAGGCGCTTAGGGACATGGTTTAGTAGTGGACAGGTACGGTTGGACTCGATGATCTTAAAGGTCTTTTCCAACCAAATGATTCTGTGATCATTCTATGATCAAGTTGGGTCAGATGAATAGTGAGCAACTCAACCCAGGTTCATCAAAAATAAGGCTCGAAGAGATTTTGAAAGGTCATTTAGGTGATCAGGAAGGTGTTTCGGTACATGAATGTGCAAGGAGGCATTTTTTCACCCCGTTGGCTTCAGTGGAGGTAAAGCCACCCCAGTGCAAAACCAAACCACTGCCTTTGGACTGGGAGCTACAGCCTCTTGGGAGAGCTGTGCTAGATGTTATCTTCCATCCCTAGGGATGACGCATTGGCAGGATCTGCTTCAAAGTGGGCAAAACGCTACCGACCACCTTCAGCAGTATTATTCCTGTACAAAACAGTGGTTTCAGAACTCCGGACGAGCCAGGAGCAAGGAGTCATTGCCTTCTGGTGATGGATGCCTCCCTCCATATATCGCAGCTCTCTGCTCCCAAGCCGACCAACATGCTGTTTGAAACCACCCCATTTTGTGGTTCCAGCCCCATTTTCAGATGTTGTTATCTACCGGGGCTCCTGTTCACTTGTCTCTTGTGTGTTCTGCACTACTTGGACTCTGGTGTGTTTGGGAGTGGGACATGGGGATATCAAGCACCCCCTGTTCCCTTCAAAACTGGGAAGAGCCTTATTGCTCCAGGGTATGGCAAGATCCTCCTCTGCTAATGCGTAACCATCTCACTCCATCACCCAGCCAGGTTGTCTTAGGGTTCAAAAGGCTTGTTCTCTCTCACGCAGTTACCCAACCGGCTACTCAAATATCCCACTAAATGCCCACGGCAGAGAAGGACACAAGCAACGTCCTGAGCAGCAGGGAAGTGGTGTCTGTGTGACCCCAGTTCCCTTTGAGAGGGACTTCATTGGAAATGCAGATGTTGACACCAACGCCACAGCCACCCTGAATCTCTCACCTGTGAGAGCAAAGATGCTGCACCAGCTCCCTGTTGGTTTGAGGTTTAGCAAGTTTAGGTTGCTGGCTGATTTGGGAGAAAGCAGCTGGCTCTGTGCCCATGGAGAAGGGCTAATGGGGATGAAAGACACATGGAGGTGAGAGCTTGTATCAAAGACATCATCATTCACTTTGTGAGCAAGGTTTCCTCTATTTTTTTGCAGATGTGTTCTCTGGAGCACACCATCGCCCTGAAAGGTGACAAGGTAAGATCTCCTCCTTGCTGGAGAAGATGTGCGTTGAAGATGAGTATGTGATTATTTAAGCAGCATGTTTCAAGTGAAGAGCAGAGTTGCTCCAAATTTAACTTAATTATATGAATCAACGAGATAGTTACAAGAAAAAACTCGTTGGTCCATGTGGGAAAGTTGTTGTTAGTCTGGGGCCCGTGTGTGAGAAATACCACAATGAGTGATGAAACCAGCATCTCCACTGGGAATTTTAGAGGGGATGAAGAACTGACTTGTTCCTGCTGGCTTACAGGGGGATTGCGGAAAGGATGGCTTGAAAGGCGAAAGAGGTCCTCCAGGCCCAAAGGTATGTCCCAGATATGTGGAGACATCTTTGTGTTGGTGCCATTGTGTTGGGCTGGCTGGGGGGGAAGAGCACCCATCTCAGATCTCTTCTGACCCCCCCCAAAATTGGGTTTTCAAAGCAGAGTTTCTGAGCTGGGCTTGTAAACTTGTGGTCACAGTGATGCTGTAGTCCTACAACTTGATTAAGCAGATGCACAACATTTAGGCAGGAAGATGTTCAGGAGCCAGATGGGATAAATTTCTAAAATGTTCAGGGATGTTTCCTTCCTTTCTTTTCCCCCTGCAAGTTGAAAGTGATGGAAGGAGAAAAGGTTTCTGATCCCACATTCATCTAGAGATTTTTAGAGGTGGGACCTCATTAATTGACTCCTTCAATTAATGGAGAGGAAAATGCCACAGAAGGCAGCATCAGCGAGTACAGGTGGATCTCCTGATTGGCACAAGATCCAGGTCTTTGCAAAAGGCAAGGACTCATCCAGGTGACATGCACGGGCTGTGCCTCAGACGTACCCAGTTCAACTAGTGCACCCCCACAACGTGGCTCTAGCACACGTTGGCATGGACATGCAGCACCATCAGGGCCTTCCTGGCGCCCTTCATTCCACCGGAATCTGTCGATACAGAAACCAGATTTCAGTGAAATGAAGCCCGTCAGAGAGGCAGGTCAGCCCCTGCCTCAGCAGATGTTCCTCACCCCACCACTGGACTTCCCAAGCTGCTGCAGCTCATCCGTCATTTCATCCGCAACGGTGGCCCAGGATCACTCACCTGGAGAGCCACACCATGCTGGGCAAGAAGAGAGGGACAGCCCATCCATGGGACTTGCTCTTGGGAGTCCAACCCATTGGAGATATTTGACCCAGACTGCGTGTGGCAGTATGGAGGACCACCAAGACCACAGCCACCTCCAGAAGGGACCGGTAACCATGGGGGCAGCTTGGCCATCCTCCTCCTTGCTGCTACCTCTGCACAGCTGCCACAGCAGTGATGACACCAGTGGCATTGAGGGGCCCTCAGAAACCTTTGCTTCTTTACATGTTGTGCATTGCCAAGAAATGGAGAAGGGGATGGTGCAAAGCTCTGGTCCAAACCCCGCTTTGGTGATGCTCATGTCTGGCTCTGGTCCAGGCCTGCCCTACAAAATGCAGCCAGCAGCTCTGTCCAATGGAGGAGCAAAGGAGCCCATTGAGCAGGGTGGGATTCAGCCCCCCTGTCTGAGCCGACGGGGATTTGTCTGGGGTCACTGTGCAGGCTGGTAGCAGCGTAAGGGCCAGATGTGTGACTCTTGCACCTCCTCAGAGCTGCTCTTAGAATCACAGAATCACAGAATCATTAAGGTTGGAAAAGACCCCTAGGATCATCTAGTCCAACCATCAACCCAACACCACCGTGCCTACTAAACCATGTCCCAAAGTGCCACGTCTACACGTTTTTTGAACACCTCCAGGGATGGGGACTCCAGCACCTCTCTGGGCAGCCTGTTCCAATGCTTGACCACTCTTCCAGTAAAGAAATTTTTCCTAATATCCAATCTAAATTGGATACTTCTTGCTACTCTTGTCTTCTTGCTACTCATCAGGATAATGACTTAATTAATGAGTTGTTCTTGTTCATTTGAAGGGAGAACCTGGTCCACCTGGCAAAGGAGTGGAAATGAAGGTAAATAAAATTAAAATTATAGAGCATATTAATGTTGGAAAACACCTCCCTCTCTGCCTGGGGTTGGGATGGCAGAGGGGACCCAGTGTATGCCCCCAGGCTCAGCCACCGCCACCCACAGGACCAGCTTCCTGGGCTGGAGGAGAGAGGAGGAGAAGTTCTGACCCATCTTTCCTCTTGCAGGATCTGGAGAGGCTTTTTGAAGCAAATGGTATCAAGGTAGGTAACGCTTTGACCTTCCTTCTGACAAGGTGATTGTAGTGGAGCTTTTTCATCTGTTCCCTCTGGCCTCCTGGAGACTGTGTGTGCTCCCCCAGGTCCAGCACTGGCACTCACAAGAAAGCAGGGTGATTACATTTCCTTTTACAGCTTACCATACATATTTAAATGCTTCTTGGACAGCTTTTCTGCTGCTATGTGGGGTGGTGATATGGGGTGGATGGTGGCTTTGAGGCCCATGTGACATTGAGACTTGGGAAATACCCATTCAGAGCTTGGTGCTACCACCTGGGTTAGCTTGTACTTCAGCACTGGGTCTGTGCCACCAGCAAGAGGAGACCCACGCAGCCTCTGGGTGCTCTGGCCATGCTGTGTGTCCCGTTTAGTGCAAAGTCCAGTGTGGGTTGTTCCTTAGATTATAACACAAATAATAGTGAATAATCACGGTGCAATACAGCAGTGCTAGACTGGTGGCCTCCCTCTCCACTCTCAAGGTGGCCATCAAGCTCAGGAAGCGTGATGAGGCTCAGCTTTTAGTATCTACCAGGCAGGTACTCATAGTTGTGCTTGTTGCCTTCAGCTCCTTTGTGTAAGCTCTGGAGATATGACCGAGGGAGGTGAGGGACTGACTGATCTGGTCAAATGTCGGGGTTTTATTTAGGATGGGGAGAGCCACCACGTAAGCACCATCAATCAGCTCCTAGATGCCCAAACCGTAGACAGCCGTTGGGTGTCGGAGCACATTGCATCACCAGGTGCCCTCTGAGCCCCACTGGAAATGCATCGGTCGTCGTTTGAGGGTGGCTGCACTTGCACTGTGGTGTGTCAGGAACGGGAGGGTGGCATTGGGCTGCTGCCTTAATGGTCTCCACCGGTTGCAGCTGGCACTGCTGAAGGACCTCTCCAACGCGCTCCTGTGGGATGGGCTGGATGGGTTGGTGCGGCAGCTGGGTGGCTCCAGGACAAGCAAGACCTCCAGGAGAAAGCAGGCACCTCTGCATGCCCCCAAGCACGGCGTGAGTATTGTCACCTCTCATCCTCAGGGGGCAGACAGACCTCAAAGGAGATGAGAGAGAGACAGAAATGAATCATTGAAGGCTTCAGGGTCACCTGAAGGGTCATCAAGCAGGTTGCAGTGACTTGCAGCCACTGTAAGAAACAGTTAAGATGGAAGAGGCCAATGGCTCGCACCAGGATTTGGATCTTCAGCTTAAACTGATGGGATTGCAAAGCACTCTTTTTTTTTGATGGAAATAAAGGAATCGGTCAACCATTGTTGTTGGTGGAGGTAGCTAGAAGCCATCCTCCAAAGCCATCAGCCTCCTTGTGCCCTTTGAGGGCTGGGGGTTGCTGGAGCGGTGGGTGTGCGAGGGGAGCAAAGCAGCTGAAAGCGCAAGAAGCGATCACGAGGGCAGCCTCAAAAACAAGAGGGATCCCAGGGAAGCTGGACTAGCTTGGAAGGAAGGCTTGGAGGTGGCCAGCAGGGAATTGCTGACTACTCGCTCCATGCTGGTTCAGGAAGGCCACCAGGTGGGACAGAGGATGCTGGAGAGATGGAGCGGTGGGCAGAAATAACCCGTCAGGATCCACTTCTTCACCTGTGTGGTTCCTGGGAGCTCAGGTTTGTCATGGCCACACCAACTCACTTTTTTTGATGTTGCAGGACTCACTGGTGTTCGATACTTCTCCTGATGCCCTGGCCAGCACCGAGGTCACAGAAGAAGCCCAGAGCTTGGAGGTGGAGGCTCGGTTTAGTGTGCCGATACCTGGAGGACTCCCTAAGGTGAAAATAAACAGCAGAGCTGGTGACATGCAGTTATGTAGATCTGTGCTCCTGTCCATCTGGTCTGCTGCAGCAGTAACATTAAGAGATCGCACATCCAATGCGTACCAGCTTCCTGTGAGCTCCCAGCCCATTCTCCAGTGGTGCCTCCTGCTGATCCCCATCCTCCCTTCCTCTCCAGCCAACAACAGCTCCTTGTCTTCTCAGCAAAAACCAGCACAAGTTGGGTCATGCTGGTTTTCTGTTGAACTCGCCCTGCAACTTCTCCTTACTTGGAGGCTGTAATCTAGGGGCGTCTCCCCTGGCCCCGCAGGGACGGATCCAACCCTGCTGTCGGACTGGATTGAGATTGCCCAAGAGAGGAGTCCCTGCCATGACTCCACAGCTCTCATTTGCTTGAGTAACCAGGCTAATTGCTAGAGATAATCTAGTCACCTGCATCCTTTGCAATTACAAGAAACAGATAGTTTGTGGTATGGGAATTAGGAATTTATTAGCAAAGTTAAGGCTTAATCTCCATGCTGGACCCAGGTTCTAATGTGGTACAGCACATCTCCAGAAATAACATCAGAGGGCTGTATCGAGGTCACCTCATAGCTGCTGGAGGAGTCATGGATCTTAATTTGCCCGTACTAGAGAGTCCTGATAAGAGATAGTCCAGGAAATAGTGCCTGCAGCTGCGGTGGGGCTTTTCTAGGCCTCTTTTTATGACAGCCAAGAAGTGACTCACTCTCCATAAACCCTTTGTTGGTCATGGATAGGAAATGTTGTCTCTCACCGGAGCACAAGAGCTGTGGGGGTGTTTGGAGCCAACTCCGGATGATTTTATCTTCCTCTGTGGTTGGTTCAGCAATGACACAGTTGCTCAGGCACTCGGACAGGGTGAGACAGGCTCATCCCCTCTCAGTTCCAGGCACTTGCTGTGATCTCGGGTGAGATATGTTGCTTTTCTGGATCATTGCAACCTGGATGGTAGCATTTTAGGGGCTTGAGAGGGGATGAAGTGCTCACCAGGAGGGGTGTTTGCACCAAGAGACCCAAACTGGATGTGTGCCAGCAACCCTGGAGCCAGCAATGCTGGGATTTGGGGTACAGAGACACCAAAGCTGTCTCTGTTGGGCTTTGGGAGCCCAACCCCATCTGGCAGAAAGGGTTGGGGACCCCTCTGATCATCTGGGGCAGCCTGACTAGGCTGGACTTCAACCGGAGAGCTGGGAGCGAAGGGTTCAAAGCAGCCCTCCGAGCCACCAGGGATCCTTGCAGTCTGCCCCAGCCCACCCTTGTTGGCACTTCCCAAGTAAGGAGCAAGAGAGGACTTGGCACCTTGGCTCTCCAGCCTTGTCCTGCTGTCTCTGAGCATGCTGTTGAATAAATGGCAGTGGTGGTAAAGCAGTGTATTGTGGGTGCTGTCTTGACTGAAAAAAAGCAGTAACTTTCTTTGGTCTCCACAGGGTCCATCTCCTGGTGGTTTTGAACCTGAGTACCAGCCCCTAGGAAACCCTGCTGAGTCCTTGGAGAAGACATCTGAGGAAAGAAGGAAGGAGAGAGACTCAAGAGGGACAAACACTTCTCTCAGCAGTGTAAGTGAATGCCGGTTCAGTGACTTTTCATTACTTTTCCATTTGTGCTGATTTAATAGATGCAAAGCGGTTACATTTCTCAAAGCTTGATTGGACAAATCCTTGCAATTCTGCGAGTTTTGCCCCTATTTTACTGAAGTGAAAAGCTAAGTTAGAGAAAGGGTAAGGATGTCTGCATGAATCCGTGTCAGAGCCCAGAAAAGGGTCTTGCTTTCCATCTTCCACTCTGGTAATTAGTAACACCATGTTGTCGCCCACCTACCACCCTCTGCAGGGCTCGGCTGTGCCCCCACCACACCCAGAAGATGATCTGCAAGGAAACCAGTCCATGGAGCTTCTCGAGTCCTTGGAGGAGAGGGTGGAAGGACAACCACAAGAGGACACCAGTCATGTACGTCTTCCTCAGCAGTGCTGGGCAGTAGACCAGTGTGGAGATAAGTGATAGACTGGAAGGGTCTGGTATGCACATCTCTCACCCAGTGCTCTGAGGAGACCACTGCTTGGACATTGGACCTGGCCACGAAGCTGATGGCCAACCTTGTCCTCTGCATAGAGGCAGGGAAGTGGGAACTCCCCAGAGCCCTTGGCAAATTGTTTTGGTGTTTAATTACCCACTTTGTTGAAAGAAAAAGGACAATCTCTTGAACCTGAATCTGTCTGGTTTCAGTATCCATCCCATCTTTTGAGCTTGGTTGATCGAATAGTTGATGGAGCAGACTTGTAATACTCCAGGGACGGTGCAGGCCCCAGACAGTGAATTTAAGATATGCTTCCTGACAAGATGTTTCCTTTTCCTTCTTACTTTTCACAGATGTCCCAGAATAGTCCACAGACCCTCAGGTTTCCCTGCCCAGCATCTTTTAGACCCTGGTATAGAATCATAGAATAGAATAGAATCATAGAATGGTTTGGGTTGGAAGGGACCTTTCGAGGTCATCCAGTCCAACCCCCTGCAGTGAGCAGGGACATCTTTAACCAGATCAGGTTGCTCAGAGCCCCGTCCAACCTCACCTGGAATGTTTCCAGGGATGGGGCCTCCACCACCTCTCTGGGCAACCCCTTCCAGTGCTTCACCACCCTCATTGTGAAAAATGTCTTCCTTATACCCAGCCTAAATCTCCCCTCCTTTAGTTTAAACCCATCACCCCTTGTCCTGTCACCACAGGCCTTGCTAAAAAGCCTGTCCCCATCTTTCCTCTAGGCCCCCTTGAAGCACTGCAAGGCCGCACTAAGGTCTCCCCGCAGCCTTCTCTTCTCCTGACCCCAGTTCTGGGTTGCAGACTCCCTTGAAGAAGATGATTTTAGGGTCTGAGCAGGAATTTGGGGGCTCCCTCCTTTTTAAGAACTCGCAAACAAGAGGAAATTGTAATTTAACAAGCCTTTGTGGGTCAGCTGAGCCAAGGTGACTGCCCCAGAGGAAACATGATGCGGGGTGACTGATCTTACCTCTTCCTTCAAGGCCTGCAAGATGTTTGCCTCTTAAAAAGTTGAAGCGGTTTGTTACTGCACCTCAGCTGAGGGACAGCAGCAAAGAGAGAGGTTTCTTCCGTAGCCAGGAGCTAGAGCTGCTTTACAAGTGCACATGGACGTACCCTCCAAGACACGTTATGTCATTTTCAGCGAAGTTGGAGGGTGCATCCAGACTGGTAGCAGCGGTTATCACATCTCAGCCGGTCAGCAATAAGTTGCGGTGTTGCTGCAGTGTGGTTGTCGGACCCCCAACATCCCGTTTCACTCTTTTTTGGTTTTCTTTTTTTTTTTTTTTTCCTTTTTTTCCCTACGCGCCTGGGCATGCATTTTCTCCTGAAAGCCCAAACCATGCTCCACTGCCGCGTACCCAACCCAGCACCCTCCAGTTTGAACACCATTGTAACCACAAGTGCGCGGTCCAGCCCAGCTGGGACACCCTAACCCAACGCCACGCATTGAGTGACACCAGCCTCAGTGATGGAGAGAGGGCAAATGCATTCACCCAGTGCTGTTTTAACACCTTTGCACACTAACGTGCTCCTGTGTGATGGAGGGAATGCTTTTTTTTTGAAAATACTCAGAGACAGGATCCCCCCCAGCCTTAAAAAGTGAAACAAATAAATAAATCCCGTGGCTGTTTGCTTGCAGCTGCAGGCACAGTTACTGCTAGGAACGGTATTAGCAAGGATATTTCTAGGAACAGCAATGGGAGGGGTAGCTCGAAGTGGGGAGGCCCTGTTGGAGAAAATCTCGCTTTGATTTGAGTAGTCTGCTGAACACTTGCTTCTGCTCCCATCCCTTTAGTTGTCTCCTGGCTGGTTCTGCATATTAACACCACGCTGAATCACGAAGCTGGAACGACCTTTGTTGCAGCAGCCACGAGAGGGCTCCCGGCACAAATACACGAACACACGCACACCCCCCACACACACGTGTACGTGTGTAAGCTGCAGCTCTGGAAACAGTGGCCTGGGCCATGAGCATCCATCAGCTTTGTTTCTCCTCCTGGATGTGCCGTTTCCCTTGGCTGGGCATGGTTAAACTGGAGAGAGACCTGGGAGCACAGAGGATGGAGTCCAAACCCCCTCATTTCTTGTGGGATTGGGCTGTAGGACCCTGGATGAGGTGGGAGCTTTTTGGTGCTCCACTCCTGAAAGCAGGTAGAGCTCAGTCCCTATGGACCTGCACCCAGAGACCACGAAATTGGGGGGGTCCCCCAAATCTGTGGCTCCATTTTGAAACTGTGGAATTTAGCTGTGCTGGATGCTTTTTATGAGCAGATTCCTCAAGGCTTCACACATGTCCCTGCGTGGAGTCATTTACTAAACCAGACCCACCAGAGACACAGCATCTTCTTCCTCAATGAAACAATGGGCTGTGACCAATTGCATGAGGTTCAACAAGGCCAAGTGCCGGGTCCTGCACTTGGGCCACAACAACCCCATGCAACGCTACAGGCTTGGGGATGAGTGGCTGGAAAGCTGCTTGGCAGAGAGGGATCTGGGGGTGTTGGTCGACGGCTGGCTGAACATGAGCCAGCAGTGTGCCCAGGTGGCCAAGAAGGCCAACGGCATCCGGGCTTGTATCAGGAATAGTGTGGCCAGCAGGACCAGGGCAGTCATCCTTCCCCTGTACTGAGCACTGGTGAGGCCGCACCTCGAGTGCTGTGTTCAGTTTTGGGCCCCTCACTCCAAGAAGGCCATGGAGGTGCTGAAGCGTGTCCAGAGAAGGGCAACGAAGCTGGGGAAGGGCCTGGAGCACAAGTGCTGTGAGGAGCGGCTGAGGGACCTGGGGTTGTTCAGCCTGGAGAAGAGGAGGCTGAGGGGAGACCTTATCGCCCTCTACAACTGCCTGAGAGGAGGGTGTAGCGAGGTGGGGGTCGGTCTCTTCTCCCAAGTAACAAGCAATGGGACGAGAGGCAATGGCCTCAAGTTGCACCAGGGGAGGTTTAGATTGGATATTAGGAAAAACTTCTTCACGGAGAGGGTTGTCAAGCATTGGAACAGGCTGCCCAGGGAAGTGGTGGAGTCCCCATCCCTGGAGGTATTTAAAAGCCGGGCAGACGAGGCGCTTAGGGACATGGTTTAGTAGTGGACAGGTACGGTTGGACTCGATGATCTTAAAGGTCTTTTCCATCCAAACATTTCTATGATTCTATGATTCTATGAAACGGGAGTGACCCTTATTTGTTTGGTGTCTGGGAGCTCAATGCATCCATATGCCCAGACACGGTGGCCGTGGCACCGGGAAGGAAAAGGGACGGCGTGGCCATGCCAAATGTAACATTTGGGCAGAAAGCAGAACTATCCTCAGTAATTAGGGGTGTAAGCAATTAATTTAATCCCTGCATCCCAAGGACCAAAAGCAGTCTTCTGTGTCCTGTTTGGGATAACACTTTTTTTTTAGAGCCACAAAACTGATTCCTATCTGGCTTCCAGGCTCATTTATCATGAGAGACCTAAGACCAGGCATTTTTTACCCAAACTCAGGGTGCCTGAGGTGACTGGATTTCTGCATTGAAGAGCTTTCGCAGGCAGGAGGGCTGCGAAATATTAAAGGGCTCTTTAATCTTGCGGTGAAAGGCAGGAGAGCTGGAGGGAAGAAACAGAAGACTTATAACTCTAATGGGAAATCAGAGCTCAAGCTGATGAACCCCGGGAGCAGGCTGGAGGGAGATGGGACAAAGCAGCGATTCCCCGACTGTCGCTGCCTGAGTTATCAGGAGCAGAGCACGGGGGGCTGGGGGCAAATTTGCACTTTGGGTTTATAGGGGTGTTATAGAGGTGTTATAGAGGTCGTCTGCCCTGTTGGGGCTGGCGTTCAAGAGCCCTATAGATTAGCGCGTGCAATATCAGCGCCGTCCGACAGCAATGGTGCACCTAGGTCTTTGGCGATAATTATTGGTGTAATCCTGCAACCAGGTATTGCCAGACACCTTTTTCTGAATCCCAGCCCAGAGGATTCCCCATCAAATGAAGAGTTGTTCAAAAGATGGGCAGATAACAACCACCCTTCCTGCTCTCGTGTCCGATCATCCCCATTTGTTGTAGCGAGGTGGGGGTCGGTCTCTTCTCCCAAGTAACAAGTGATAGGACAAGAGGCAATGGCCTCAAGTTGCACCAGGGGAGGTTTAGATTGGATATTAGGAAAAACTTCTTCACGGAGAGGGTTGTCAAGCATTGGAACAGGCTGCCCAGGGAAGTGGTGGAGTCCCCATCCCTGGAGGTATTTAAAAGCCGGGCAGACGAGGTGCTTAGGGGCATGGTTTAGTGGTGGACAGATACGGTTGGACTCAATGATCTTAAAGGTCTTTTCCAACCAAATGATTCTGTGATTCTGTGATTTTGGTAGGGGCATTTGTAAAAGCTGACACAAGTTTTTTAGGGCGCTTCAAACCCCCCAGCCCAATAGGATCTGCACTCCAGGGTGTTTTCCTCAGTTGCATTTGGCATAAAACCCCTTTTATCCTCAAGAGGAGGGAAAAGTGTGGTCCAAAGGCAGGGAAAGGGGAGCAGCCCCTCTCTCCCTGCAGCTCCTGCATCCTCTCAGCCCTGGTGGCTCTTGCAGCCGAATTGAACTCAGCGGAGGGCGATGCAAAGGGAATGAAATAGAGCCGGTTGTTTTCCCGTCAGCGGCAGCTGTAATCACGAATTTTACCTGTTAAAAGGTTCATGGGGCCCTGGAGAGAAGGAGCCTGTAATAGCCCAAGAGCTTAATCTCGGAGGTGCAATTTCTGGCTGGCAGGAGTTAATGGGGGAAGCAAATTAACTGATATAAAGAGGCAGGATGAGCCCAGGTACACGTGCCTATGCGAGAAGCGGTGGCCGGTTACTCTTTCCGTGGATGAGCCACTTCTTTGGCATTACAGGACCGTACCGGCCAGTTCCTGCCTCCTCCATCTCCCAAATCCCCCGCAGTTAAGCTTACTCATTTTCAGAGTTAATTCAGATAAATGTCCCTGGTTGTCTCCATGTGGATAAAACCGTAGTCACTTAATTTTCCTACCTGATATCTTCTTGGCCTTTTCTATTTCTCTCTTTGCTGTACCTCTTTCTTTGCAGGAATAATTTTACTCCCCCTTTTATTTCCTTTTTTCTCTTTCCTGTGCTAATTTTATCTGTTCCTTTCATCCTTTTTTTCCCTTCTCTTTTTTCCTTTCTTTTTTACACCGCCACCTGCCATCGGTAAATCATTCCTTTAGAAAACGGCAACCTCTCTCCTTTTCTTTGAGGTGCCTTATTGCTGGCATCTCGGAGCAGGAAACTGCCAAAATTGCAGAGGAATTGCGGAATGAAGGAGAGTTATTACCCCCTGCAATTTCCCACCACCCTGGTAAATGGCAGCTTTATGAGATCGCATGCACACGGGGTCGCCTTCAAAACCTCGGCGAGGTCTTGGCAACCCGTGGGCTTGCCTCGCCTCTGCCTTGTGACGCCGTTCGCACGTCTGCGAATTGAACACGGACCCATGCTGAAGAGCAGCAGCGTTTTACAGCCAGTCTGGACGCAGATGAGCTGTGACCCGGTGCAGGATGGATGGGAACGTCCACATGGTCTCACCTGATGGTGCCATCTGATCCACCCAGCTCACCTCTGCGTAAGCCTGGGAGATGTTTCTCTAGCCTGTCCCACAAAAACACTAGCCCGTCCCACATCACTGACCTGTCTTTTATTCCTCCTTCTGTCTCCTCGCCGTGTTTCAGTAAAGAATTTCAATTCTAATTGGACAAAACATTTTTTTTTTTTTCTCCTTATGTGTTTTGGTGAGTCAGAAACTTCCTGGGCTCATTAGCCACTAGATGAAACTATCATCCGGATGGTTAAAATCCAGCAAAACAGGACCATCATCCCTGCAAACCTGACAGCGTAATGTCCAGGGCTGGACTAACGAGCATTTCTTGGAAGTCCTTCATTTAGGATTTACTTTCCCTTAACTTTAACCATCTAAAAGTCTCAACGGATACTTCTAGGTGAAATTAAATGAGATGAATCCAGGTCTTTGTTTCTGCAACGAAAAATGTGGGAATAGTGCTAAATGACTGCACCCCATCCTGATTTTTCCCTCTCCTTCATGTGCTCCTGGCACATCTCAGGGTTGAGGTTTGGGTGCGAGGAGGTGCCCAGCTTTCTTTCGTTATAAATCAATTCACTGCTTTTTTTTGCTTTCATATCAAAATATCCACCAAAGCTACACTGTGTGGTTCGGGGAATAATTGCTGCACACGGACATATCCACCAGCTAGGAATATTCTCATTTTTTACAACAGCAAGCAGATAATTTACCGTTGCTAATACGGAAAAGAACAAACAATTTGTGATCCAGGCCAGTAACTATTTGTACAAGCTTTACCGTGCGTGCCTTAAATATATATTGGCCAAAATCAGGAGCGCTGCAAACATCACCAGTTTAGCACAGTGCTAAATAATATATATTTTATTATTACTATTATTATTACTACTATCACTACTATTATTATTACTATTATTACTAATAATGTATATATTATTATTACTACTATTATTACTATACATATGGTAAAAGCCGGGCAGACGGGGCGCTTAGGGACATGGTTTAGTAGTGGACAGGTACGGTTGGACTCGATGATCTTAAAGGTCTTCTCCAACCAAATGATTCTGTGATTCTATGACATTAGGTGCTCAGCAGGATGCTGTTTCCCTTCCCGCAGGAAAATGTGGATTTAGATGATGGCTCTGCGCTCCCAAGGCACGTTAGAGCCAGGAGATCTGCCGAGCACAAGACACACGCGGTAAAGACCCCATTTGATCACCGCAGCTTCGGGCTGGCCTGTGTGCAAGAGCAGAGCCACCGGCGTGATCCAGGAGGAAGCGGTGACCCTTCCTTGTTGGCTCCATCACAGGTTCGTCCCCCTGGTGCCCCGGGAGCTCGGAAATCCCCGTCTGGATCCACGGTGAGTGAAGACCCCATGCAAGGGTGTCTTCAAACACATGGACGGAAGGGGAACCCCAATTGCCCACTTGTGCGAAGTTGCGATGAATGTGGGGGGGGTGAAAGGTTAGTGATAAATATTAATAAATAAAGCAAGAACCAGCTGCAGGAGAAGCTGTTTTTCTTGGCAGAGCAGATTGTTCTCCCTGTATCTGGCAAGGGAAACGTGATGCTCGGAAAACAGAAGTGGGGAAAATCAAACTTAATCAGTGAGGGAACATAATAACCTGGTTCACGGGGAAAGCAGCAGAACTGAAGGGTGTTTTGTGCCCTGAGAGTGTAGAAGCTATCTGTATGTGTGTTTAAATCTGTAAATATATGTCTGTGTTTATAAACACGTACATCTCTGACATACCTGCACAATTACATCGCCGACTTTAACACAAGATGCCAGAAATGGCAAGTGCAAAGAGTTGATTTTTACAAAATTTAAGAGAGAAAGACCCCTTTCCAGGAGTTAAGGATGAAAAATTCTGGACAACAGTTTTCCCCGAAGTTTGAATGAATTTCTTTGATAGCAGTGAGTGACCCTCACCCTGCGCTCCCAGGAGGAGTGGCAGCACTGAGCTGAGATTGCCCAGGCCATGAGAAAACACATCTCTTCTTGTGGCCCTCCATAAAGGGCCAGGGTGAAGGTGGGACATCGGTGCCCTTGCCAAAAGCCTGGTACTGAGGCATTTCTTGGTTCACGGACCCTGGCAGCCCACATGCAACGGACAGCACCAACTCTCAGATGTCCCATCTGGGCTGGAGCAGATCAGAAGGAGCCTGGAGGCCACCCTATATCCAATCAGGGACACTTTGACGAGGGTCTCATGTTCCCTGGTAACACACAGCTTCCCTACGAGATGCCTCCAGCCTCTCCACTAGCTGCCTAACACCTTGCTGCTTGGAGATGTCTTTTCCATGGCTTAGGGGCGAAACATTTCTCCAACTGCCTTCCCACTTTCCTCTTTTCTTTTTCAATTCAAGGCGTACCCAGGCCCTCATCACCCGAGGAGAATTAAGGTACAGCCTTCACGTTCTACTCCTGGTATCGCAGCTGCCTGTGGTGAAGATGCAGCTGGTTTTCTCCCATCACGCCGCATCCCGGCCCTGTTCTGTACGTGCTTTTTTTTGTTCTTACAGAAGGAGGAAACTGGCCCAGCAGATCCACCCTCCCATGGCCAAAAGGTGAGTGCTTTTGTTTCACCTTTTAACGCAGATACCCAACGGCGCTGGGGGGAGGCAGGGTAGGGATCCTTTTTCCCAGAGCAGTTTCATTTGGAGGCTCAGGAATCACGGGTGAAAATTGTCTGGGCTGATGGGTTCAAGGGGTAGTAATCAACAGTTGGTTGGTTGATTGGTAATGAAGCCATTGGTAATGAGCAGAGATCCCAGGCTTGAACCTTTCACAGCTGATCCAAACGTGGGGTTTGGGTTTGGGGGATCCTTGATCTCTCCTCTGTGAACTTCTCCCATCTCCCTTAAACTCATGGCACCTTTTAACATCCGCAGTAGCCTGGGGCAGGGGGACCCTCAGCTTACCAGTCCCATCTGGCCCTTACTCTGCAATTTATGTTTTCTCTCTCTACATTTCCATTGCACAGGATAGGAGGGACGGGCTCAGGGACATCCCCGATCTGGTTTGGGAATGTAAGTGGTGGAAATGAGGGGTTCCTCCACAGAGGTTTGCCAAAAGCTGATGCAAGAACAAGGGCAGCACTGTCCTGGTCAAAGAGGGAAGGAAAAATGGAGCAAAGTATGTTTGCAATTGAAGATGTTGCCTGTTGTTTTCCAGGGAGAGATGGGAGCTCCAGGAGCCCGTGGAGACAAAGGAGAAAAGGTAGCGATATCGCTTTTCTGGCCTGAGCCTCTGGGATGAGGAGAAGGCTCTCTGTGCGAAGAGGGTGCGGAAAGGGAGAGGCAGCTGGGGACGTGCTGATGGAGGGGACGTTCGGGGTCCATGGGAGACTGTGCCAACGTGAATCGGGATTGCCACAGTCCCACCTTTACCCCTGAACCTGGCTGCGTGTTTCCGTTCCATCCTCTCCAGCAACGCTAACACACCTCTGCCATGCGCTCAGGAGTAAATGCAAAAATTCAGGGGGTTTTCCTCATGTTGATTTTCTGCTGGATCAGTGAACTAAACCAGGTGACAGACGAGCAGAAGTCAGCCCTGGCATGAGGACAGGGATGGAAGAAGGGCCACACAAAGCACCATTTCATGAACACTTTTGGCAGCAGAGGCTTACAGGGACCAAATGGCAGATCTGGGGTGGTGGGACCCAGATATTCAGGAGAAAGGCACAGCCCAATGGGGAAGGGGTACTTTATGGGGACAGGCTTTTTAGCAAGGCCTGTGGTGACAGGACAAGGGGTGATGGTTTTAAACTAAAGGAGGGGAGATTTAGGCTGGGTAGAAGGAAGAAATTTTGTTACACTGAGGGTGGTGAAGCACTGGCACAGGTTGCCCAGAGAGGTGGTGGAGGCCCCATCCCTGGAAACATTCCAGGTCAGGTTGGACAGGGCTGTGAGCAACCTGATGTGGTTAAAGATGTCCCTGCTCACTGCAGGGGGGTTGGACTGGACGGCCTCTAAAGGTCCCTTCCAACCCAAAGCATTCTATGATTCCATGATTCTACTTTGGATGAGCTACTGTTGAAACACCTGTGTGGTGCAGCATCCTGGGGACACAGGCATGAGAAGGGAGGGAAAGAGGGAGGGCGGGAGGGGAGGTGGCTGGAAGGTGGATGGTTTTTGTCTTGCAGGGCCAGCCTGGGGAGATGGGGGAACCTGGAGAAAAGGTGAGCTGTGGAGTCGGTGTCAGCAGCTGGAGCAGGACAGCGTTACCAGCTAAGGGGCCCAAATCCAGCACTGGAGATTGCCATAGGAAAGTTAAAATCTGCTGGGTCAACCCAGTACTCCATCTCGTTCCTGGGAGCAGTTATGGCCTCACGTTGCTCCAGGGGAGGTTTAGATTGGATATTAGGAAAAACTTCTTCACGGAGAGGGTTGTCAAGCATTGGAACAGGCTGCCCAGGGAAGTGGTGGAGTCCCCATCCCTGGAGGTATTTAAAAGCCGGGCAGACGAGGCGCTTGGGGACATGGTTTAGTAGTGGACAGGTACGGTTGGACTTGATGATCTTAAAGGTCTTTCCAACCAAATGATTCTGTGATTCTGTGATTCTGTGATTCTGTGTTCGGGCATTTGGCTCTTCCCCAATGACACAGCCACTGCCCACCTCCTCTGGGGAAAAGAGGTGGAGGTCAGAGGGGCCAGTTGCTCCATGCTGCCGTAGGCTGTGAGCACAACTGGAAACCTTTGTTCATTCGCAGGGTTGCACTGAGGTGGTACTTCACGTGACCTCTTGCCCAGGCTTGGTAACTCTCTCTTTATTTCATAGGGCACCAAAGGAGACAGAGGTGAAAATGGTCAAAAGGTAAAAAACAACATTGGTACCACAGTCAGGGGTGTCCTTCTTACACTGTGAGAGCTTGCCTCCTGCTCTTCTTCCTCCTTTTGCCACACCTAACCTCTCCATCTCAGGGGGAGGTGTCCAGGTAACCTCCTGAGATGTGGGCTCAGTGTGGCCAGTCGCTCGCTGGGGACCCAGCATCTCTCTCTTGACGAGGGAGGGACTCCAGATGGCTCACATAGACAGGCCACCCACCTTATAAATGAGTAATGTCAGAAGATGAGAGTCTCGCCCAGAGTCCTCTGATACCATCTCCAGTAATATTCCTGCAACTCAGCTCCCTCTTTTCTGAAGCTGTTCAAATGCTCTCAGCAGCTTTGTCTCCCCAGGTCAGATAAGACTTCCCATCATCCAGAGGAGATGTGATGGTCAGTGAGGGCTCTGTAGAAACCCTCAGTGTAGGCTCAGCTTTGAGGGACTTCAGCTGGGTGTCCAGGGAGCAGCATGAAGCAAGCTCTCATTTTGATGGGCCCACAGTGGAAGGATTGATCTTGATTTTTCCTGACCTTCTTCTCTTCACAGGGAGAACCAGGAATTGGGTTCAGAGGTCCCGTTGGTCAGGCTGGGCCACCTGGATTTAAGGTAAGCCTTTCTTCTCTTCTAGATAGGATCTCACTTGGGTTTTTTCTGGGTCTTTCTCTTTGTAGTCCTTGCGTTCCACCGCTGGATGTGGAGCACAGGACTGGCTGGGGCTACAAAGATAAAGCACCAGAGCCAGTCCCAGCCTGGGAAGGCAGGAACACCATCACATGGGTCTGGGACAGAGGGAGTGCTCTGTGCCCTCCAAAGAGCCATTTCAATGCAGGTGAGGTCCAGAGGATAAATATCGTAGAATCACAGAATGGTTTGGGTTGGAAGGGACCTTTAAAGGTCATCTAGTCCAACCCCCCTGCAATGAGCAGAAACACCTTCAACTAGATCAGGCTGTGAAATATGGCGTGAAAAAAAATCAGGGAACTGTGGTCTCAGCAGAGGTACATTTCTGTGATCCCTTGGGATGCTGCAGGTCTGCAGGGTTTGAATTCACTGGAGAGCTCTGAAGGTCTGCAGATAAGGGCTCACCGCTTAGCAAGCCATGGGACAGCCCTTTCTCCAGCTCTAGGACCTCTCTTGTGGACCAGGGCTGGCGGGGGTGTTGCCAGTTCTGTGTACTGGTCATGTGAATTCAAGGAGACACCCCAGGCTTTCTCCAGGACCTTTAGGGGGGCAGTTAATCCCACCTAAGATCCAAATTCCTTATGATTCACTCAACAGGGTGAGCCAGGGGCCCCAGGACCTCCAGGAGCTCAGGGCATCCAGGGTATTCGTGGCAATGCTGGCATCCCCGGGTCACAGGGGGACAGAGGGGCTCCAGGTCTGCCCGGGATGCCAGGAGAGAAGGTAGGTGGTGTGCGGTGAGGGGACAGCATGCGTTGTGTTAGCCACCTCAAGGTGAGAACAACGATGGCCCTACTGAGGCTCTCTACTCTGGGTGTCAGCTGTGGGTCAAGCCTCCACCTATCGGGGTCTCCAGACCCTGAGCCTGTACGTAGTCAGTGAAGAGAAGCAGGAACAAAGCCTGGTTGCAAAAGGAGAGGTAACAGCATTTATCAGACCAACTGATGTGGAGGAAAAACAGGCCAAAAGATTTGGTACGGTGGGATGTCCTTCAAGTTCAAAAAAAAAAAAAAGCAGGGGAGCTCCAAGCAAGGTGGGGACCTGTTGTTCTTCTTTTAAATTTAGCGATGTGACTTGATGAGATGACTGGGAAGAAAAGGGGTGGTGACAGCACAGGGGGTGTCAGCAAGGGGGGTTGGGGTCATTAGCCCCTGGGAACAGAGGGAGCAATGGCTAAATCTCATTTCAGGGGCATGGAGGCTTAGCTGGAGGTGGGGTGGGAGACAGCAATGTGCCTAAACTCAGGGTCTCGGTGTAGCTGGAGTGCCCTCTCCTCAACAACAAGAGGCCCACACGAGGCAGCTATTCCTCCTGCTTGCTGCCAGTAGAAGGATCACCTTGGGGACCAGCTCCTGCTTTCTTTCTAGATGGGGGAAAGCAGGACCTTGCCCCTCAGGGTGTTCTCCTCCTTAAAGGATTTTGTTTTCAAGGGGGAGCGTGGGAAGAGAGGCCGGAATGGATTTGCTGGGCCCGCGGGACCATCAGGATCCCCAGGAAAAGAGGTGACTTTTGTACATTGCCCCTGTGTCTTTTGAGCAGCAGAGGGATGGCTGGGGGAGAGGTTGAGGCCCTGGTACCTGGGGTAGGTGTGCTCTCACCCTCTTGGAGCACTGGGACAGGAGAGCACTGAAGACTTGCAAAGCAAAGTCCTCTCTTCTATTTTATTTTCCTTGCCCTACAGGGGATTCCCGGGACACCTGGACCCAAAGGCAACAAGGTCAGTGCCAACCTGCCAGGCAGGTCACAAGTATCCTGGAGTGGCAATGGGACAGCCCACTGCTCTCCCCGGCTCCTTACCCCTGACCCCCTCCAGCCATTTCAACCCTCTTTTACCCTTATGCCCTTCTTCCCCGTGGTTGCTGGAGCATCCTCCAGAAAGAGCAGCAGAAAGTCAATGGAAGTGAGTCTCCTGACTCTTTCTCTGACTTTTAAATCATGGTCAAACTAATCAGCACTCATGTGATGTGGTGTCCTTGCTCCGAATGAGACCTCTGGGATTCTCTGATCTGCAGGGAGAAATCGGCATTGGAGCAGCTGGCCCAAGAGGTCCCCGCGGACTGCCTGGCCCCCGGGTAGGTCCCTCTGTAAATGTTCCTGGCTTGGCTTCTTGCAGCCTACCCTATTTTTGAGGCAGCTTTATACCATCACCTCCCACTCGCCCATCTTAGAAGATGCCTAAAGGGCTGATTTCAGAGCCCTCCTTAATTTTTTACCAGCCAGATTTGGAGGTGATGGACACTGCTATGCCCAGCTGGAGCTGGCACTGAGCAGAATCTGTCCACAGGTCGCGATTAACATCCCCTCCATAATTAGACACCCTCAAGCATTACAGATCGCACTGGTCAACTGCATGGCCGAGTGAATCCTGCCCCACTGATTGTGTTGGCTGTGCTTTCACTGGCTAGATGGGAGCATTGAAGGCGATATCTACACCCCTACGTCTGCATGGTTTAATCCTAGCAGCTTGGTGAGGAACCGCCTCAGGTTTTTATGCTTTGGGGATGCTACTTGCAAGCTCACTCCTTCAGAAATCTGCCTCCAGGTTTTTTATCCTCATGCCCCTGTTCCCTCCTGTTGTCCTGGCAGAGGGAAACCAGTCCCCATCATCCTTGGGGCAGCAACATTCACTTTTCCTCACGCCGCTGAGAAATTTTGGTCTCCTTCTGTCAAAGACCCCAGGGACACCCTCTTGAGTCGTAATCAGAGGCCATGTTTCAATTTGCTGCTTCTGTGGCTGTTCCACAAATAAACTGATTTTATGCTGCAATCCATTTAGACAAACTCCCCATCTGCCGGCAGAACCGTTCAATGAGGCCCCTGAGATAAAACACTTAATGAGAATGTCAACAGCTGTGAAAGGTCTGGGGTAAACCTCGCTCAAGCTTCGTTATCTGAAGGAAATGATGAAATAATATTTCTGCTCTTCTGGCTCCAGCATAAATCTGGAGTGAATCACAGAATCTCAAATTACATTGGCTCTATATGAGAGATCTAAATTTGGCCTCACGGGACGATGCCGAAGTCTAGGCATCTTAAAGACAGGTAAGTCTTGTGGGATCTACCTAGGGAGGTCATAAAAGGACTTCATAGACCCACCAGCACAGCTGTCCCTTGTAGCGAGGTCTGTAAGGACCCAACAGCACACTTAAAGGGAGGCTCAGAACAAGGTCTGCAGCATCTGGAAACCACAGCTGGGCATGAAGATGAGCCTCACGTTGGTCTCCAAAGGCACAAGTTACTGTTGAGCGGTTGACTGGTGGCCTCTTCCCTCTGAAAGTCAATGGTATGAGTTCCAGGTGAATTCCTGGCTGCCTTATATATTGTGGTGAGTCCTGCTGAAATCATGTTCACCAATGAGTTATGAACGTGCAAAAAAGCTACCGAGCCCTCTAATCAGGGAGAAGAAATCACTCTGTCCCAGGAATATCTCAGACCTCTGTCCCTTGTTGCACAAGCTTTTGCTGGATGTAAGTACATCTTGGGGAGGGACACGCCGGGTCATCCAGCCTGAGATGGCTTCTTCTGAGCTAGTCCTACCAGGGCCTCTCTGTACCAACAGAGAAGAAGGGACACTTTTTTGGAGTGATTTATATCATGCTAAATCAGGTGCAGATCATCTCACAAATGCCTGTTTGTCTCAGGGACTGAGGAGAAGCTGAAGCTTGAAGCTTCAACCTGACCGAAGCGTTATTCTCTAAACACTGCAGTTTCTACCTGCAGTGACATGTGGATGATCTCAATCCCTTTAGACTCTTTGATCCAGATCCATAGGAGCATTAAGGCACCTAATCCTGATGGAGGTATAAGTGAAGAGGTTGGACAACTCCTTCGAGGATCTGGGCTTCTGCATGCTTAATTCCTGTTGTCCCCAGTGGGATGGTTTGCAGAGTTGGGACTGCGCGTGTCGCATTTCTCTTTGCTGATGGCCATCACTACCCTTCTCCATCCTAACAGGGTGACGAGGGCATCGCGGGAGTCCGGGGCCCCACTGGCACGATGGTGAGTGTTGAAAGCACAGAGGGCTGATTTTATGGCACAGACACAACAGTGGGCCCAGGGCTGGCAAAATCCCTATGAGCACTAAAAAAAATAAAATGGATTGATGCTTTCAGCGGGAGATAGAGACTTCGGGAACCTGAATTGCGATGTTGTGCTGGGATGAGTGACTGTAAATCCTGTAGGCAGCTGTGAGACGTACGGTGTTATGCAGTGGACAATTGCTTTATGCTCTTGTCCATTTGGCTGACTCATCTACAGACTGCTTTGGAAGTCCTGCTGAAATATCACTCCCTCTCTGCTCTTCGTTGACAGGTTTGCTTGCCTGCATGAATTTCAGGGTCTTGCTCGGTTGTAAATTCCCTTTTCACTGATAGGGGACTGAGTCAGGGGAGCCGCAGAGCACAGCCGGTATTTCGACAAACACCTTTTTATTTATTAGGCTGTTATCTCTAGTGGAATGAATCTGTTATTACGAGCAGGATGGGCCTTTATGAAGTTCCTCAGAAGGCCAAGGGTGGTTGCAGTGCCAGGTTTCACCCTGAGATCTCGTTCCTGAAGGGCTGATTCTCAGCAAGATTGGCCCTTACACCACGAGGGCTTGCAAGATGATGTGTCCCAGTGGTCAGAGCAGCAGCGCAGGGCAGAGTGGGCTGGCAAAGCCCAGGTTTTGTGCCCTTTGGGAAATGTCCGTGCTCTGTCTTCTCCTTGTCCATCCTGTCCATGCCCACCCCTGTGATGAGCTGCCAGTCCTGCAGGTGGAAGGTGCCACCTCTGCATATTCATGGAAGGTTGCCCATCCCCAGTTTTGCAAACGGGTTACACCTGGGGTGACCTCCATGGCTTTTCAGCTCTCCAGGTGTGGTTCCCATCCTGGCTCTGTCTTCAGGGGCTCTGACCTGCCGTGGGGGACATCTGGGGATCCCCGTCACCCCAACCTATGAGAAGCCCTCCAGGAACAATCCTTCCCCTATGCTCTCTGAGAGGTGGGGGCTGCATCTCGTTAATGTTAAGGATACAAAAATCACAGCACATGTCTTGCAAAATGGGGGACGTTGGCTAATTTTATACATCTCCCAAGAGATCCTGAGTTGTGCCTGAGACCCAGTGGCGAGCAGAAGCTTAAGGCTAAATTTTCTCTTTGCACCAGTGTGATTTCTTCTCAAATTGCTCTCGAGGGGGAAGGAAAGGAGAGTAGAGGCTCCTGTGCCGGTCCCACCAGCAGCTTCTCCATGGTGGAGCCCATCCTTGGAGGCAGCTCTGCCTTCAGGTTGAGGCTGCTCTTTCCTAACACCTTCCCCCACTGGTATTTATCTTCACATCTTGTTTTGTGTTCTTGCAGGGTCTAAAAGGCTTCCCGGGTGTAAAAGGCGAAAGAGTAAGCAACAATCATCTTATCTACATGGCACCATGGAGGAAAGCACCGTTGTGCGGAGCCTTTCTCTGTGGCAGCCCACGCTGCTGATGCCCCTGTTAAAACAGTGGGGATAATCCCAGCATCTTCTGGGGGCAGACTGGGAGGGGACCTCGATCAGCGTGTGGAAGTGTGAAGTGGCATTAGCAGCCCCCTGTAATGGCTGGGCTGAGATGGGGGTGCATGCTGTCTTTATGCATATCTGGTTCTTTTTGGAAGGAGATATGGGAGCTGGGACAGAAAGGGACTCCTGGTGTGCTCTGCTCGATGCCCAAATGTGTAGAGCTGGAGAAACAGGGTTGGGGAGCAGATGTCCTGCAGCATCAGCAGGACAATGGCTGCCCACCATGCAACACATACCCTTTCATTTGTATCGGTGAGCAGGAGTCCCCTCGGTCTCCTTCTGCTACATCCCACTTGCAACCCTTGGAAAGCGTAGTACTGAGAAGAGCAGATTTTGTCGGGGTGTGCCATGGGACACTGGGGGAGGGTTCCCCATACAGCTCTGCCACTCGGAAGCAGTTCAAGTGCAGTTTTAAAGCCTGTCTCTACTCTCCTGGCCCACCTGGTCATTGCAGCCTCCCCCTTCTCCTGCTGTCACCACACCAGTCTTGAGCACTGGAGAAGGTTATGAGATGCCATCAGGAATGAGTCCTGCCCTTCAGCCTCATGTCCCATGCCCATTATAAAAAACTTAGAATCACAGAATCATAGAATGCTTTGGGTTGGAAGGGACCTTTAGAGGCCATCCAGTCCAACCCCCCTGCAGTGAGCAGGGACATCTTCAACCAGGTTACTCAGAGCCCCGTCCAACCTGACCTTAACTTCCAGGAACAGCTAATATTTCATACACTCTCAGTAAAGCATGCCAGATTTGAGGTTGAAAGTTGGGAAATCCTGTTTTTTATAGGATGTCTTCCCACCCTAAATGTAGTATAGGCACATCCCTGCAGCATGGAGATGCTACCTCCCGTTGGGAGGTCGAAATCCAACAATAGCTTCACATCATGGATGTGCTGAGCATGGAGTCAGGCAAACCGCTTCAGTCCTCTGGGTCTTTATTTTTTTTGTCAATGCAATAAATTCTAGTTGTACGCAATCTCTTGTGGTAAGCTAATCGTTTTGCAGAGTGCCCAGAGGAACTGACTTCCAGCTGTGGTAGATCTTAGTGGCTTGGAACGTGAATCAATGGACTGAGCAACACCGGAAGAGTGAGTAAAAAGGGAATCACTCACTGTCTCTTTTTCTTTCCCGTGTTCAGGGTGATCGGGGACTTCTGGGACCTAAAGGAGAAAGAGTAAGGACATTCCAATTTGTGACTTTCTGGGGCAAATGGCGTGAAAGGTTTTCAGGATATTATAGTTACCACTGAGCAGATGGACAGTTATTTAAATGAGTCAGTGATCTTACAAGGTAGAGGCATAAATGGTCAAAAATATTTATCTGTGTTTTCAAATATCTGGGGTCTTAGTGATTTTATAGGATTCGTATCATTCCATGTGGGTGAGCATAGCCCACCTAGCGTGGAGCACTGAGCAAGGATCCCAGATGACGAGGTGCAAATGCCTTTCATCGAAGAGGGCTTTAAATCACAGAATCACAGAATCATTTGGTTGGAAAAGACCTTTAAGATCATCGAGTCCAACCGGACCTGTCCACTACTAAACCATGTCCCTAATCCTGCCTTCGATCCATGGTGGTGTGTGCACTGCCATCCACATGCCTGGATCAAGATCACATGGCCAATGAAATCTTCAGGATTTGAGGCTCAGGGCGTCATGTGTGCTCTCCTGGGTCCCTGCTCAGGCATGTGGCCACCCCCAGGGTGAAGAAGTTTTTCCTTCTGTCTAATAGGAGTTTCCCTTGTTGCAACTTGTCCTTTCACTGTGTGCCTCCAAGAAGAGCCTGGATCCATCCTCTCTACATTGTACACACATGTAGGTAGTGGAAGGCAGCACGTAGATGCCATCCTCCTCCTTGGGGGTCTCCACCGGCTTCAATCTACTTTGTTGATGCCATCCTTGCACTGGACACACCACTCTGAGTTGAGCTTGCGTGATAGTTTTGACGGGATCCTACAAAACGACAAAAAAAGTCATTTTGGCAACTATTTACTGGGGCACAAAAATGCCCCCTGTGAATTAAGGAAGGAAGAAAATTTCCACCGATTTGGGTATAACCAGCTCACCCCAAAGCACACTACAATCTTAAAAAGCCTGAGCTGGCTCATAGCAGAGTGATGCGAAAATAACTCCCCGAGCGCTTCTGGAAAATGCACAGAAAATGCTGAACTTCTGCCCAGTGTTTTGTTAACTTCCTTCCTGGCTGAAATGGCTTGTTAGAAAATGAGTTTTAGAAAACCTACATGACGATTCTGCCTTTGAGTCATGCAGTATTAAATGATTAAGGCCGATTTGTCTCTGAGGAAGCTACTTTCAAAGGGGACTCGCTCCAGAGACGAATCAATTCTTAATCTGCTTCGTGAAGAGGGCCCAAAACACTTTCCAGGCTGATGGAATGTGTAATGCGTTTTCCAAAGAATACCTTAATAAAATATAAGGTGGAGTGCGAGATAAAACAGGAGGGGGGAGGAATAATTGGCTTGGGTTTGTTCCACATGACTGCAGCTTAACTTTCTTTCTAACTCTCCCTTGATCAATACAAGAGTAACTGAGTGAATCCCAGGGTCTGCGCTGTGTATTGGATTAAACAACAGGATCTTTATTCTCCCTTTTGTCCCCAAAATTGATTGAGCCCCATCCTGTCTCCGTTAGACACCCTCCAGAGCAGGGAAGCAGGAGAGTATATTAAGCCAGAATTTGATCAGGGTCCTATGGTGATGGTTGGATAAACTGCAAAAGATTGTCAAAGTTTGGGGAATATTAATTGATGCGTGGTTGTTAGGACTCCAGCAGCAAAGCACGGTCACCCTGAACAGGGATGTTCGTAACAGTGAGGAGAGCTGGTGTCAAGGGAGTCCTTTTCAAATGGCCAACAGTTGCCCATTAGAAGGTGGTTTCAGCCCTCGTCCCTCTGAATTATGGATGGCATCACCACTTTGGGGACACAACCATCACTTTTCCAAAGCAGAGCAATTTCTTGCGTGGGAATAACCTTGTCGCAGGTTCTTCACTCTCTGAGAAGCAAAATGTCCCTCCTCAGCTGCTGAGCTGATAAATAGACTTGGCACAGATGTGTCCATGGGGTTACTGCATGCCTGTAGCTTCCGTCTCTCTCAGGATGAGAGTTTGGAAGTCTGACCCTCCAAAAACTACCTCGAGGGGTACCCTAAGTGCCACTCCCCTTCCTTAGCTCCAACTCTGTGTCCATAAATCGGGACACCATGAGTAGACGAGTTCACCATCCTGTCTATGGCCAGCTCCCACACCTGAAGAGATGCAAACCTTGACGTCCTGAGTGACATACAGTGACAAAGGAGCCAAGCCGCCATCAGATATGAACCTGTCCCACCACTGACAGCCTCGGATCAGGAATTGAACCTCAGGGTCATGCCGTGCACAGCTCCATTTCCAGCCATGACATCTAGACTAGGGTAATGCCAGTGGGCCCCGACATTTTTTGGAGCAAGAGGTCACTGTCAAACCTCAGGACTTGTAGTTTTCTATGCACATTCATCATCCACCTTTTAGTTAAGGACAGACTAACCTTAACTATTAATGTGCTGTGGAGCATACGTGCCTTATTCAGCATATGGACCACAGTTTGGGAAATGCTCACCTTCGCTGCAGATGTGTGAATTACCATTTTGCCCATCACAGCAAGTTCAGTTCCACCAGTGGGACCCATGAGTTCCTGTATCACCAGGTGTCTACACCCATCTGTGTCTCCTTTCTCTAGGGTGAGCTCATGACTATTTTTGGACCCCAGGGCTATAAAGGCAGTAAAGGAGATCCCGTAAGTTTGACTTTTATTGACTTTTTTAAGCTGTCCCTTCCCTACTGGTGGTGGCATCAGCACCGAGCACAGCTTGGGATAAGCACTGAGAACCAGCACTTCGATCCGGAGCCAGTGGCTGAGAGCTGGGTCCTCCCAGGAGAGGCACAATCCACTGATTTCTGTCTTACCTTCCAGGGTGAACGGGGTCTGCCAGGTTTTGACGGAGACAAAGGCGAGAAGGGAGAGGATGGGCCTGTAGGAGAAAAGGTATGAACCTCCCGATGCAACTGAGAGAGACAGCAAAAGGTCACTGGTTGTGTCAGGAAGGGACCGATATCTCTGCATGCTCCCTTCCCATGTGCGTGCTGGAAAACACGGTGCAAGGACGTACTCTCCTGGCTCTTAACACAGAAAGGGAGAGGAGGATGCTGGGCTGGGCCTTGGGAACACGATATACAACCAGTTTACCAGTTGTCAAATCAGTAGTTTTGGGGCCATGTCCGCAGCACAGGATCACTGTGGGAAAAGCGACCATTCAATTCCTCCAGCACTGTAAGAGCCCCACATCCCCCTCTCCCTCCAAGAGCTGGCCGTGCTACTTCAAACCCTGCAGCTCTTGTGACATTTTTGTTAAGGCTTGGTTGGCTCCTCTGCTCCTGTTCTTCACACGGGGCTGTCCCCTGGGTGGTGGCAGGGCGAGTCGCCTGCTCCTCCGTCTGCCTTTGCTCTTTGAGAGCACCCTGTGGAGGTCTCAGTTATCAACCCATCACCACTCCACTGGAAGGAATCACGTAACTCTCCCACTCTCAGACTGAGTCACAGAGTAAATCTCTATGTACTAATCATCCCTATTTTCTTATTATGTTAATGCTTTTTGCTCCAGAAGTCTGACCTGGGATGGAGACTCTGCTGAATAAATACAAGTATCTACAACAGCAGCATCCCAACCTGAGCTAGACATCCAGCTCCTGTTATTTCCCATGGGGACCTGTATAATCACTGTTGTTCAGGGTGGGAATTGCCTGGCCCAGTGGGGCCATCTCCCTTGTGAAGGGGGAAATCTTGTCCTTACCGCGACAGATTGCACTGATTACATCCCCAGTGACTGTAAAGGAAACCCATGGAGAAGCTCCCATGGGTGGTATCTGTTTACCTGGGTTTTTTTAAGTCAGATGAAAACCCATACATGATATCTGTCAGATTGCTTTCTAATAAAAAATGATACATAAGCATCTCCTAAAGCAAGAACACCTCGTGGCCCAATATCTGATTGACCTTTGATGGAGCCCCAGCATAGTATCTCCACCACCAATAAGTCCAGCAGGAGTGAGACCCTTTTCTGCTTGTTCTCCTTCAATCCCCATCACTGGGCACCAACTCTCTTATAGAACAGTTTGCTGAGGTTTCTGCTGAGCCGTTCTGCAGCTGGTGGCTTTCTTCCAAAGAAGAAAGACCCTTTGGGGTCCCTCAGGCTGAAGTCTGCTGTAGAAATGGTGCTTTTTGTCATCCTCTTTGCCATCTCCATGGGTTCCTCTACTGGTTTCTCTTCAAGGGGAGGGGTGTCACTTCAAGAGCAATAGGTACTTAAAATTTATTTGACAGAGATTTTAAAATTTTAGGGAGTCAAGGGTGAAGCAGGCTCCAAGGGAGTGATGGGGCTTTTCGGAACAAGAGGACCAGCGGGACAGAAGGTGAGTACAGTGAACACCTGTGTTAAGGCATCCTCTGCAAGAACTGATGTGTAAAATCCCTTCACAGTTTTCTCACAGAATATAATTCTGCGTTCCTTCTCCAAAATTGCTGATTGAAATGTTATGGGGCTACCAGAGAGCAGAAGTAGCTGCACTCTTCCAGGAGAGTCCTAAAGGTTTCTCCCATTTTGTAAAGCAGCAGAGTGCCCTGGCATCTTTCCTGGGCTAAAACAGTCAATAAGGACTCGCTGAAGGTGAGGTGATTCTGCTCCTCTGCTCTGCTCTGGTGAGACCTCACCT
>VYZW01027286.1:2620-19258 GCA_013401315.1 Balaeniceps rex
AGCCCGACAGCGACAGCCTGGAGATAAGGCGAGGGAAGGAATGTGACCCCCTCGCTCACTCTCTGCCACATTAATAAATCACCTTGCAGACTAATTGTTCCTTGGAGGGGGAAGACTCACTCCCCCTCTCACCCCCCACCAAGGTCCTGGCTCAGCCTGGGAGCCACACTCCCGGGAAGGCCCAAATTTCAATCGCATTCCTGGCATTCTTGCCCCGGCATGCACGCAAGGGGGCTCCAGCAGTGCCCGAGACCACTGCCCAGGCAGGCATGGGAGGGGCTATCCTGGTTATCAGAGAGGGGGGTCAGTTCCCATCTCTGCAAGGGGTCCACAGCTGGGGAGCACATCCCTATTCCCAGGCATGTATTTATTTATAAATACAGGGAGACTAATGCACCCGGCATCCTGGCTCGCAGATGGATGCTCTGCCACAGGACAAGAGGAGATCAGGGCTGGGATGGAGGGTTTACAAGCAGACTGGATGCCATCACAACCTGTTCATTTGCACAAAGCAAAGCAGAGAAGAGGACAAGCTACCCAGGCCAGGTACACTTCCCCAGAGCTCAAATGAAGTCTTCCAGCATCATGCAGCAGAGAAATCAACGAAGCCCAAAACATCAGGACATGACTCCCACAAGCATATTCCCAGCTATGGAGAGGGCTGGGCACCAAGAGGAACTGGGAAAGGGCCCGCAGGACACCCAGCCCACCCCTCAGCCATGCTTGCATGCTGCACCGTGCCAGGATGTTAAGCTGCCAATATCAAGCTTCTGGAAGGTAACCCTGCACCAGCTTTGAAGGCTGCACGACAAAAGCTGGGAGTTGCCCATTCCCAGCCATTTTTCAGGACTTTAGCACAGAGGAAAATACCAGCACAGCTAAAAAAAAACCCAATTCACCATACAAAACACAGAAGAGCTGCCAAACAAAGTAGTACCTGAAGCTACAATGGAGTGGTACAGCATCCATCCCGCGGTACAGCATCCAACCTCCATCTGCCGCAAGTTGGGGATGCCAGGTGCTAGCTGGTCCATGCTGCTGCAAGAGGCAACTGCCACTGCTTGTAGATGCTTTACGGAGCCTCTCCACAGCTTTACGGTGAGGGAAACCCACCCAGTGGTTCATTAATCTCATCCTCAGTGTGGCTCGCAGCAAACAAAATCCAAGCTCATGCGGTTGCTGCGGGGCCAGGTGGTGAGAAACATTATTTTGCTAGGGAATGGAAAGGAAAAGAGGGATCCGGGAGGGGTTTTTGGTTTTGGACTTCAGCTGCAATCTCCTGCTCGGCCAACCAGCCTCGGTCTTGTCAGCGCTGCCCCCCTGCAGTGCAGGGGACTTTGTTTAGCTTGGAGACTCTGGAAGCCCCCCGCTGTGCTTGTAATAAGACTCCTTGTCCGCTCCGTGGTCCTTCCACCTCTCTGCACTCCTCAGACAATAGTTTGCCTGTGCTGCTGACTTTGGCATCATTTCCCTGCTCTTTCCAAAGTTTCCTCTGCACCAGGCAGCCGAGCTTGGCCATCCTGCTTTGGCATCCCATCCCATCCCAGCGTTGTCTGCTGGGCACTGCGCTTCATGCCAGACCTTGCCACAGCTTTCGGTCCCCCAAGGTGGGGGAATAAAAGGGTGTGAGATGCCCAGCAGACCCTTTGGAGGTGGATGCTGGGGTCAAAGCTATTTAATACCTTTGTCAGCAGCCTGAATGAGGGGCCACTTAAACAGGGAAAGCGTCGTCCAGCCCTTGAACCTACCCGGCTGCACATGTCCCAGCGCTAAAGAAAAAACAAATCAGTTGAACGCCTTGAAATTAAGTTGAGCAATGACAACTTGATGTCAGCCAAGGCTGAAATCCCCCACTCCCTACCACAATGAGCCTGTGCCTCCACTGGCACAGAAAGTATTTAAGCAGCAAAATTTAGATCTTTTGAGAAAGTCCAAGCACCACTGGAGACGGACATTAAAGGAGTCAAACAGGTCGATTTTGTCAGCGGCTACTTTGCTGCTGCATGCAAGCGGAGAGAAGGTATCTTAGCTTCCTTCAGTACTGGGGAAAGCCAACAGGACCTGGATGAGGCCAGAAAACACATCATCCCTTTCCAACCAACAACCAAACACGCGGGGCAAGAGATCTCAGTACAAGCAGGCGACGGGGATCAAAAGCCATCAGTTAACCAATTGTTCCCTTCTTCAGCAAATCACTTGGTTTTAAAGATAAAATATGACATCAATAAATAGCTTTAATGCACTGGAGTTGAGTGCATAAAATGTGACAGATGTCAAGACCAAGGATGAGGGTAAATTGGGTTCCTGCTCGCATGCGCATGGGGATTCAGGAGCAGGTTTGCCCCCTCCTGAGCACGGGGACAGTGCCATGGAGGGGGCACTGTCCCCAGCATCATCATCCCAAAGCAAAGCTGGCCAGCCCATGTCCTCACCAGCTGAGGACAGCCACGCAGCACAGCGCCATGGAGATGGGTCACCACAAGCTGTTTTCTGGGACAATAAAGGGTTAAAAAAAAAAAAAACCAAACCACACAAAAAAACCAGCAGGCATGCCTGAAGAGGAGGATTAGAGAGAATAGGGCCATTTCTCAGCAAAGACTATGGCAACCTAAATAGAAAAGTAACATTACGCTCAAGACAGGGCCCTCTCGCTTTGCTCCTGCCCTACAATGCCACTATTGTTTTGCTGACAACTGGTAATTATCCCAAGCTGCACACACTGGTATTCCCACCCTTTAACCGGGAGGGATTTTGCTGCCCGACCCTCTGACACCAGCAAAAATTCACATACCACAGGGTTCAAAGGGGGGCGGGCTGGAAAGTCTGGGCGAGCCATACAGGGGTATGTCATTCAGGGACCTCCTTTTAGTCATCCCTAAAAAACTACACTACTAAGGATGGTTTTCCTCCTGACAGCCATGCTTGGGGTTCAAGGTGCCCCAGATAGCAAGGAGTCTTTTCCCTCATCCTGAGCAAGCAGTACCCTTCACCACCCTGGATGAGAAAATATTCACCTCCCAAATATCCAAATCTATGCAGCGCATCCTTTCTCAGCCTGGCAGCAAAGAGAAAACTGCAAAAAAGTAAATAATCCCATAGAGGCATGGTTTTCCTTCCCTCCTAAAAAGTTCAGGCATCCCTGGGGACCCTGGACCCCCGGGATGAGCCCCTGCAGGGAGCCGCTGCCCTGCTGCCTGCTGCAAGGCGGCTGTAATTGGGATGAGTCAGACCCATGACTTCTTATTTATGGGCGAGTCACGGTCACAACCTCCCCAGCCCACCAGGAGTCCAGACCAGTGCCTGCACCAGCTCAAGTACGGTGATAAAAAATGCTGGAAACTGCCTCAAGATGGACTGAAACACTCCCATGGTCAAAATGCAGATTTTTTTTCTGCTTTTGCAGGGTGGTGCATGAGGCAGAAAGACCAGAAAAAGGGCAAAAAAATGCATTTTTTTTCTGCCACAGGCTGCAGGCAGTGCAGCCAAGGACAGACCACAAGGCAGGGGACACACACAGCTGCCAAAGGACCCGGCTACAAGCATCACAACCAGCTACTCTGGGATTTATTGGGGTTTTTTTCTTCTGCATTTTAATTACACGATCACAGAAGTTTCTTCCTAACGGGAAAGCTGGAAACCAGTTTTTCCTGCAGCAAGGCCAATTCCACAAATGCTAGCAGTGACCTGTAAAGATAAAAAAGCCCCACAAATCAGCAGAGCAACATCTTTCCTTCCTTGCAACATCACCGGCCTGTTTTGCTGGAGTGGTTTTTTATTTGTTGTTGTTTTAAGCACCCAAGAGAAAAGAAACCACTCCTAAAACCCCACTTAACCCATCCCAGCTGCAGAAAAAAACCCCCACGTATGCAGGAGGAGCTACGCTATGGGACTCCAGGCAAGCTCCCGCCTGTCCCCGCAGCACCCAGCCAGGCTTTGCGGGGAACGAAACCTCCCTTCTCCCAACCCTGGAGCGCTGCCAGCCCCTTGCCTAATTAAAGCATGTGGCCACTTGCAGGGCGGAAAGCCGGCAGCCGGAGCTTCAGCGCCTCCAGGGTGAGCCCCGCCACCGGACCAGCACCCCGCTTTTAAGGATGCTGAAGCCTGGAGGACCTCCCATGGTTGCACCGGGAACTGGCCAGCCCCAGGTCCTCTCCATTGCTCACTGGTCCAGAGTGGCGACATGACTGCAGGGCAAAGATTGAACCCAGATTTTGCTCTGTAAACCTCTTTTGGCCAGAGGAGGTTGCTTTGCACCCCCCTTTTCAGAAATATCAGAGCACAACGGGATAGCGGGGATAGCAAGAAAGGGACAAAGGCTTGCATGGCTTGTGGAGGAAATGCTTGCCAGCCCCTCTGCAAGGAAGGGAGGGCAGGAGAAAGTCTGGAAGGGGCCACAGGGAAAGCAGAAGAATGGCTTAAAAGATTAAAATGGGACAATGTTATCAGTGGGCAGCTGCCCTGTGCCCCCGTGCCACATACACAGGGGGCTCTGACTGCCAGCTCTGGCCACTTGGCGCCCACCAATGCCCTGCGGTACCCACTGAGGTACCAGCCATCGGATGTTCGGGTGCCAAACGCTGGCACCGGCTGCACCCCTGAACCCAGGCATGGGCAGTGAAACATCGCCAGCAACACTTGGAAGCAAACCAGGGTCATCAAGAGATTGAACAGCAACAGTGCGATAAAAAGATTAAACAGCAAAATAAAAGAAATGGGAAACATTTTACTCCCTACCCAAGCAAACTGTTTTTTACTGGTGTTCGCACAACTGCAGTTCATCAGTCCAAACCACATCAGCAACACCCCAAGGCCAGAGGGATGCTAGTAGCTTAACAGCAACCCCTGCACTGTGACTGTTCACACAGCCTGAGCATTCAGGATGTAGTGGGAGACCCAAGCATTGGGATGCAGGGGCTGTACTGGGAGACCCATTTCCACCATGAGAGTCAGATTTACAGCAACATGGGCTGTCCCAAGGTCCCGGTGCGGTTGTGATGGAGGTGGTGCAACTGGGTGGGCTGTACCTGGCCATGGAGCATCCCACCCCAGTGTGCTCCCCAAACCAGGCTTGGTGTCAGTCTGGGGGCAGAGATGCTTCACCACCAACCCATCCATCCCTGGATGGATGCGGGCCAGCCAAAACATCCGTAAGCCTGTTTTATCACCCGTCTCCCAAATTTCCCCACTGCTGGACCGAAGCTAACTGCCAGGAGCTGCCAGCAGAGTCTGGGGCAGGCACAGGGAGCGGGGCTGGGGCTGCCCCCAGAGCCTAGCCCATCTCTCCTCCCTGCCCGGCCATGTGGAGTGGCACGCATCCGGACCACTGGCGCGGGATGGAGCAGGACCTAGCCAATGTCCACCTTACACCGCTGCATTAATCCTGTTGCTAGGACACCCACAGGCGAAGAAATACAACACTTCATGGATTAGCGTCTAGACTGGCTGACCTTTCCCTCTGCTTGTGAGGCGGAACCAGGGTGAAAATCAGGCACCGTTGGCTAAAAGGAGGGGTTTTTGTAGTTGTTTTTTTTTTTCAGATGGAAGCCAGGGAGGGAGGGACATAGCTGTCACTGAAAGAGCTATTTCACTACCTGCCGCCAGAGAGGGATGTGCAGGAGACGGACCAGGGTCTTGCAACCTGTTGCCAAGCCTGGGCTTTGCCCAGCAACCCAGCCGACAAAAGAGCCTTTCATGAGAGAGGACGATGTCAACTCCGCAGTTAGCAGGGGAAAAGAAAAAAAGAGCCGAAAGAAGATTATTACCTCCAGCAGTTGCCTCTGGGAGCCCCTCTCAAATGGTTTCATTAACTCTTTCGGCTGAGCCCAAGGAGAAGGTGGGAAGGAGCCACCAATGTCAGCAGCAGCCAGTGGCTGGCTGGACTGAGGGTGGCACCCCAGCCTTGCAGGATGCCATGAGGAGACCCGTCCCCTTGGGCGCTGTTGGGGCAGGCTGGCAGCGAGTGATGTCTCTGCCCCTGAGCTCCAATGCTGGATCGGACCCAGCAGGAACCAGGACCACCACCCTCCCGCATCCTGGCTGGGAGGGAACCACACTGTCTCCAGCCCAGCCTTGTGAGAGTCCCTGCAAGATCAGATGCTGACCTCGGCGACTGGCATCCTCGCTCAAGCCATCGAGCGGCCGCAGGGTATGCCATGCACGGAACCTCTTCCACCTCCTGCCTTGCTAAGTAACGTGATGGAAAGCCCAACCCAGCCCAGCCCACTGGGTACCACATGCCGGGACAGCCCCACATCCTCCACCTTCACAGCCTAATGTCTCCATCTCCCCACTAAAAAGATGCAATAGCTTGTTAAAATAAAAACCCACATGTTTTTATCAGATGGTACCCTGGTTACCTGGTGGGAAGAGGTTAGAAACCTGCCTCCAGGCATCTTTTCTCTTCCTGATGCCAAAACCTCCCACAGCTTTCCCTTTTGCCACCCACCCCAAGGAAATCTTGGTCACCAAGAGCAGAGTGGCTTACCCTGACGGTGCCACTGTCCCCTACCCCAGGGGCACCACCTGATGCAAGTTGTCCCTGCAAAAAGCCATCCGGAGAGCAAATCCCCAACCTTGCCTCCAGTGGCTTTGGTAGGCAAGATGCCAGCCTGAGTGCAGTCACAGGATGGGGATGCACAGGGACAGCTCGCCCTTCTGCCAGGAGTGGCCCTGTGACTGCCACTTCCCAGGCTCACCATGGGGCTGCGGCACTTGCTCCTGAGGAGCTAGCCTCAGCTTCGCCGCGCCCCAGGGATGCCCTTGGGGGCTGGAGCACTGGCCTTGTCCCTGCACAGAGATTTAACAGCAAGCCCCAGGCACAGAGGTCCCCAAAGCAGCTGCAGAAATAACAAATGGTTAGAGTCCTACATTAAAAGCCAAAAACCCACACGTGCTGCTGCCACACACCTTCCTCCATCCACAAAGTCAGGGACTTTCTCCCACTCCCTGGTATTCAAGGTGATTTAGTACCAGCCAAAATCATTGCAGATCTCTTCCATGCCATCTCCCACCCATCAGCGCCTCCTCCTAGCACCAGCTCTCAGCAAGACAAGGCACATCTTCCTGGAGGGAAGCTGCACTGCTGCCCCACGCACGTTGGTACCCAGGGGATGGGGAGCGTGGCTGGCAGACAGGAGAGCCAGTGAGAGCCCCCCACAGAGGGCAGAAAACAGATGGAGCAATGGGGTGAAGCAGAGCCCAGCACTGGACCCCCATTCATCATAGAAGATGCTACCTCCAGGATGCGTACGGAGAGATGCACAGGGCGCCCTTGGAAAGGGTCCCTCTCCCTCTATAAGGCTGAGCCATTGGGTCCGTGCCTGCTCTGGATCAGACCTCTCCAGCAGGCTCACTGGTGCTGGCATCTCCTGGGAGGGCAATGGTCATGCTGTGTGCTCCACACCGGGGCTCTGGGGAGGGAAACCATGCTCATGATGCAGTGGGAGGTAATCTTACAAAACATGAGGCCTCCTGGCTCCGAGAGCACCCGTCCCCTTCCCAGGGTGAAGGGCCTGGCGCTCAATAGCGGAGCACAAATTCATCTCGTGAGTGAGGCAAGTGGTTATTAATCACGAGCACACATGAATGAATGCTGGATTGAAGGCTTATGGACTTGGCACGTGGGAGAGCAGCTGCTACAAGCCCTTTGCCTGTTTCAGGGTCCGGCTGGGGAGATGCTGGCATCAGGGAGAGGGTAACACGAAGTGTTCTGGGGCTCTGTGTCACTTGTGGGTCCCAAGCGTGGGCAAGCCCGCTCCCCTTGCCGCAGCACAGTCCCCAGCCCAAAGGGAGGGTGGGACAGTGGCTACAGGTATCCCATCCCTGGGGATGATGCTGAGAGAGGGCGGGTGTCCTAGGGGGCGTCCCCAGGAGGGAGCAGGGAGATGACCCTGTGCTAGGGTTTGGCGAGGAACCTCAGGAGTAGCTGCTATCCCCAGATCAGGCTGGCCGTGTGAGCACTCACCACCGAGACTGAGCCCAGAGTCTCTGTCTGCACCCAGACCTCTGCTGAGGTTTCCCCAAGATGAGGGTCCTGGTGCCTCTGGAGAGCAGTTCAGGGCCAGAGGGGAAGGACTGAGCCAAAAAGATGCCTTTCCACCCAGGAGAGCTGGTTTAGAGCCAGACAAGACATCATGTCACCTTCACCCTAACACACGGGTGGGTTCCTTGCTACCCTGACTTGCATGCATCACGCCCGCAACCTGGATCACAGGTGCTTAGGAAGGGGGTCCACATCACCCATTCCCTGGGGACCCTGATAATCCCGCTGCTGGCAGGCACAGCAGAACATGCAACACCCCAGCACCATCCATCTCAGCAGAGGCATGGGTCCCACATTGGCACTGGGGGGGAAGACCCTGGCTTTCGGCAACCTCTTGCCTTCCTCCATCCTGCATCGCCGCCCATTTAATAAATTATAGCCTACTGTAAACCAGAACAGAGACCCTGATCCAGCAGCAGCAGCCTGGGACCTGCTAGCAGGAGCGATGGCTGAAGCCTCGTGCACCCATCAAACATGGACCTCCTTGACCTGCCTCCCTGGGAGATGCACCCCAGTGTGGCTCCGCCTCGGCTGGGAATGCCACTGGGCTAGATGGAAAAGTGGATGGGACCCAGGCCACCATCCATGGCATGAGCGCAGCCAGCAAGCTCTGCCGGCTTATCTGGGATTATTGAAAAGGTGCTGTTTATCCAAAAGTCAACAATCCCTGACTCAATTAAGTTGCAGACTAATGAGGAGGCTGGAAAAAAAAAAATTTGTTTAACTACAGCATTTACTGGAGGGCAGGCAGGTGGCTTACTTATGAATTACAAAATCAGAGATAGCTTCAAGGGCTGTCGAGCTGATGGAGATTTATGCCAGCGATGATGGTGGGAAGAGCATGGAGATGGTGATGCTGGGCTGGTGAGCCGCAGAATTCAGGTGCCATGCTTGCTATTCCAGTCCCAGGCTATTCGAACAGCCTCCCACAACCTGGGGACAGGGTCAGAGGAACAGCTAGATCTTTCAGTCCCCTGGGAGGAGGAAACCAGCAGATTGAGCTTGAGAATAAAATAAAAATACAATAAAATCCACTAATGACCAATTTCCATCTTAGAAAAGGGTTGGGAGGCGATGCCAAAAAAAGCAATAAAAATTCCACAAAAGCAACCTTTTCAACTGAAAACTAGCAGACATGGGATGTTCCGGACCAGTTGTTGCTCACTGTGAAAGCCCCCAGTGCTGGGGATGCTCCTGCCAAATGGCGCTGCCGGTCAGAGTCCAGAGCACACCAAGTCTCCGGAGCCTTGTCCCTAGAGCAGCCCCATCCTGCAGCCCTGGGGAGGGGTTCCTGCTCCCACCCATCCCCAGCACTTGCTGGGAGGCAAAAGCCACCCCACTTTTGGCTTGCAGGAACCATCCCTTCACCCCCAAAGGGTTTATTAACTGTGCTTATGCCTCAAGGCCGTTGAGGTTTTTTGGCCCACGGTCCACTCTCGCACGCACCAGCAGGGAAGGAAATCGAACAGAGAAACAGAAAACACACTGAATGACGCCGGGATGTGCAATTATGTGGGCAGAGCTGGCAAACGCACCCGGCACCACCGAGGCAACCCACCAGCTGTGCCGCCGAGCTGCCACCCACCCTGCAGGCAGCCCTGCTCCTGGCAGGCTGCAACATCACAACAAGATACCCACTGGCTTTCTCTTTAACAAAGGCTTAACAAAGCAAGAACTCATTAACAGTGGAGTCAAGCTTTCCAAACACAGGAGATGGCCTCACAAGTGTCTGAGCAACTCTGCATTAACCCAAATCTGGACACACGGCAGCCGGAGCGTATCATCCACAAGTTTCCCAGTTTCTGCTGGTTCCCCCCAACCACGTCCTTCCCTCTCTGCTCTTTGCTTGTTCCAACCCAACACGACCCATTTTTGCCCTTGAGCCCACTCCAGCTTTCCCCACGCCCGCAGCCTCTGCTCTCACATTTCTCCCAGTGGCTCCAAATCCACATTAAGGCAATGCCGGAAGCCCCTGTTAGCTGTACAAATGTCCAAACCATTTTCTAATCCCATTCAGCTCCTTGCTTCAATTATATCTTTGGCAACAACCTCTCTATGCTAATCAAGTCCTACATTAAAGGCCAAAAACCACACATGTGCTGCTACCACATAACCTTTCTCCATCCACAAAGTCAGGGACTTTCTCCCACTCCCCAATATTCAAGGGGATTTAGTACCAGACAACACCGTTGTGGGTTTCTTCTCCCACCCATCAGTGCGTCCTCTGAGCATCAGCTCTCATCAGGATGGGCACATCTTCCCAGAGGGCAGCAGCACTGCTGGGGCAAGGTGTAGCCCAGCACCGGCCTCGCATCCATTGCAGAAAATGCTGCCTCCAGGCTGCGTACACAGCCAGAGAGATGTGCAGGATGTTCTTGGAAAGGGTTCGTCTCCAGCACTTTCTCAAATGTCATCAGATACGCTAGAAGATCGTTAAAATGCTTTATTAATCCCATACCTCTGGGCTGCTGATATACATCCGATACTTAATCCCAGATGTCTCCTTCACTGCTTTGAACTCTCTACTGAAATGCCAGAATTAATTCTTTTCTTGGTAAACTATCAGAGTTTGGAAGAGACACAGCGCACTGGCTGGGATTGTTATTTCAGGGCTTAGAGCATCATCCCTAACAGTCGCTGCAGACCAGACCAGTGCGGGAGAGAAGCTGGCACTGCACACATTCGACAACAGCAGGAGCAGCAAGGTGTAGGCAAGCCCTCGCTGCCAAAGCTGCGCAGCAGCCCCTGCCAGCCTCGTGCAAGCAGCTTGCATGGCATGGCTCCTTCCCTCCTCTGTCTCCTCCACCTCCCTCTCTCCACACATCCTCCTAGAGACATCACCCTCTGCAAAACACCCCCAAGTTCAGAGCATCTCTTGAGGCAGGGAAGCATTAGCTGGAATAACATGGGAATGTTGCCTGCGGATGGAGGATCTTCTCCTTCTGCTCTCCAGACACGGGGCAAGTACCCCTCCTTGAACCCACCTCCCTGGTACATCTCTCTTGGCTGAACAGGGCTCTGCATGGGCCTTACTGAACTGGAGAGTTGCTTGGGCCCTACTGAGCTGGTTACAGTGGATGGCTGTCCGTCACAGCCATGGGAGATCAGGGAGCCCCCAGACAGCGGCAGGGAGCCCGGGTGAGAAACATGAGGACTCCAGCGCAGGAAGGATGCGCTGTTGAGTCGCATACCAGCATGGACCACGGGGCTTCCCATGTAGCAATAGGAACCCCAGATCCCCATCCTCTAGGCAGTGCTTGGAAGGAAGGGGCTATGTCCATGGCGGGGTAACCTAAACCAAGACCACAAACCAGAGCGGGAGCAGGTAGAAAGCATGGCCAGCAGGTCAAGGGAGGTGACTCTCCCCCTCTACTCCTGGAGCACTCCCCCACCTGGAGCACTGCATCCAGCTCTGTGGTACCCAGCACAAGACATGGACCTGTCAGAGCGGGTCCAGAGGAGGCCAAGAAAATGATCTGAGGACTGGAACTGGAACACCTCTCCTGTGAAGAAAGGCTGAGAGAGTTGGGGTTGTTCAGCCTGGAGAAGAGAAGGCTCCAGGGAGACATTATTGTGGCCTTTCAATAAGTAAAGGGAGCTTATAAGAAAGACGGAGAGAGACTTTTTAGCAAGGCCTGTAGTGGCAGTACATGGGGCAATGGTTTTAAACAAAGATGGTAGGTTTAAATTGGACATAAGGAAGAATTTTTTTTTTATGATGAGGGTGGTGAGACACAGGAACAAGAGGCTGCCCAGAGAAGCTGCGGATGCCCCATCACTGAAAGTGTTCAAGGTTAGGTTGGACGGCACTCTGAGCAACCTGATCTAGTGAAAGATATCCCTGCCCACGGCAAGGAGGTTGGACTAGGCAATCTTCAAAGGTCCCTTCCAACCCAAACCATTCTGTTATTCTTTGATAAAGCAAGAGCGGGTAAATTAGTAAGACTGCAGAGGCACAAGGGTGAGATGCCTTGGACTTGCGTAGAAGAGCAGGTTGCCCCCATGTGCCTGGGAGCTTCCTCCCAGAGCCGCTGCGACAAGCCCCAGATGTGCTGGAGGACACAACAGTGGTATCGCACGGCACAAGCTGGGGTGAGAACAGCCCTCTCTCACTATCCCGAAGGACCGAGGACAGACCTCAGCTCCACCAGACACCCCCCAGACTGTTTTGCAAACAGTGGTGGCCGTGTTGCCCGTGAGCCTGGGTCCTCAGCATCCTCTGCAGGCTCCATGCTCACGGAAGGATGCAGGTTCAGATCAGTCCTCACCCCCCATGCTCTTTCCCTGCTCCACACATTCCTGCCTCCTTAAAAAGAAGTGGTGACATCCCTGCACTAGAGAAAAGACTCTTTCCCAGCAGCACAGTTATCTGCTTGGGGTTTTTTTAAGCCTTGTGATAACACTTGAAACAGGGTTGCAAAACGTGTTCCTCTGTCATCTCCAAGTGCTCAAGGTTTGCTATTTAACAGCACCCAAATTATATCAACATAAACACTGCAAGAGGTTATTCCAGCTGCAGGCCAAAATAAATAAGAAGCAATGTCACAAAGAGGCTGCTATTCAGAAACCCCACTTCTCCAGGATCTGGTAGCGTGTGTGCAGGATCTTCCAGTGGCCACAGGGAAAATCAGCTCAGCTCTCTGCCCTCCCAGGGACATGCGCCAGCGGGGAGGGAGCTTCCAGGCACCCACAGCCATGCAGGGCCAGGAGAGACCTGGGCTGCTCCATTTCCCCACACGGAAACCTAAAATCAAGTCAGAGCTCTGGGAGAAGAATGCTGTGTATGGACCGAGTCCAGGTACAGAGCTGCAAAACCACTGAGAAAATTAGAAGCGGGGCTTGAAAACGTTGCTTGCATCAAGGGAAGCGAAGAAAACTCCTGCCTGGGAGTGCAGCTGCTCTGCAGGACTACTTGGCCTCTTTTTAAACTGAGTTTCCAGCCCCAGAGTGCCATCCAGGCAGGGCTACTTCATCTCCGCTGCCTCCTCCTCAGGACGGGCAGGAGGGATGGGATCCATCTGCCAGGGGATGGACCAGGAGTCCCAGGAGCATCCAGCAGTGCTGCAGGGAGACATCGGCAGGCTTGGGTCCTTCCAGCTGCCAGCAGCCTGAGGTGGCTCTCTCTCCCCACCAGCTCCCGTGGCAGAGAGCGGCAGCCCAGATAAGGTTTTGCAAACAGAAGTCCCACCAGCTGATAAGAGCCCGCAGAGCCTCCCGAGCACAGCATCCTCCCCAGTTGCTCCAGCCCATCCCAGGGGCCTTAGCAGCCAAATGATGCTGTCAGAGCTGAGAGGTGCCGACTCTCCCCAAGCCGAACTGATGCCGGTGGCTGCTGCCCATGGCTGATTCCCCACAGCCCTTCTCCTAGTCTTTAAAATAAATTCTTAAAATAATGTTTGCGAAAGCTCGGATCCACCTGTCAAAAATCCCCAGGCGCTGATGCCAAAGCAGTTATGTCACAGGCTGTAAATCACTTTGCACGGCACCTGTTTCATCTTTGAAGGCACGTGCTTGCAAGGAATCCCAGCCATTGAGACCGACGAGCCATTGAAGATGGAAATAAAATCAGGCACGAGCCTCTAAGCCAGCAGCAAATGACTCTGGCACCTGCTATATTTAACAGCGGAAGGAGGCAGCTCGGCTTCCCAGGTGCTACCTGCATGCTCCTCATACTCACCAGCCAAGCCCTGGACGTACCAGCCCATCCCAGCCCCAAACTGATGCACAGAAAATCAGTGCGATAGAACATGAATGAAGTCAGGCCATCTCCACCACCAGATTGGGGCAACCCTGGCCAGCTTTGTAAACACCTACTGGTGGGGATACCCTGTCTCCGGGGACCTGTCCCAGAGTTGTCCCCCCTCCTGGGAATGGGGATTCCCCAGTGACTGGCCCAGCCCGGGCTGCTGCCCTGTGCACAGGGGACACCCACAGCCCTACAGGGGCCCCGATTCCCCCATGCTTTCAGGACTGGACCCACAGCAGCATCCCTGCAGCATCCCCATCCCCTGTGTGGCTATGTGCCCTTGCTGAGGAAGCCCAGAGATCCAGTGATAAGAGGTAAGACCAGCTCCGGGCAGCTAAATCCCCAAATTTGCAAGGCAGGCAGATAAACAGAAAGGTTATCTCCATGCCAGGACGGCCTTCAGAGCAAACATTCCCCAGGAGCCATCACAAAGGAGGGCTGGCAGAACAGGCCCTGCAGTCCTTGGACATTGAACCAAAGAAAAAAAAAAAAGGAAGAAAGAAAAAAAAGCCACACCAACCCTCTTGCAAATTCTTTTAAAACCCGATTCGCAGCCTGCCTTTGGGAGATGGCCAAGTCAGCTGGGTGAAATGGGCACCTCCCTGCCAGGGGTGACCGGCGCCGCCGGTGCTCCCCCCGACAATTAACCCCTCTGCATGCCACGTGAAACTTCCTTGGGGTCCCCCGGCATTGCTGCTCAAATGTCGGGGGGATGCAGCTTCAGCTCACAAAAGGTCCTGGCCAGCCCTGCATGCCCAATGCTGTGCCGGGAGCCGGAACGCCAACAGAGAGGGGGGTGGGAAGGGCACAAATAGCTCTGAGTAACTGCTGTTAAACCAGCTCCCAGCCCTGCAGCTCAGCTCGACCGCACTGGACGGTCTCCAGGGACCTAAAATAGTCAATTCAGGATTTCACATGGGAATGATGTTCCCATCTCCGAAGACCTCCAAGGGGAGCTTTGTTCCCACAGGCTTCAGGGAGGCACCCATGTCACGGAAAGTGGTGTCACAAACCCAGCCCGGGGCACTTCGAGAGCTTCTCCAAGTGTTCCCAGACACGCTCTGGGAGTGCTGGGCATCCCTGCTGCCCAGGCCGCTCTCTTCCCCTCCATGACGTGACCCAGCCACCAGCAGAGCCAGCCTCTGCGCAGCCGTGCCTGAGCTGTTCCTAGATGACACGAAGTCTTGCTCCAGTAAATAATCCACCGATTTCACGGCCCAGCGCCTGTCCAACTTCCAGCTCGCCTGTACCTGGGGCAGCCACTTACCAACACATTTTGCCCAGCCTACGATGACAGAGAGGGGCATGAGCCATGCCTCGTAACGTGCTGGCAAGCTGACAACGCTCAGCGCAACCAGAAGACAACCAGAACATCACTCCACAGAAAAGCCACCCTTGCCTGATTTTGGATCACCACTTGCAGCTCAGCTGCTTTTGCAAACGGGGTTCCTGGGCTGCAAGTGGGGTCGGGGGCTCCCTGTGTCAGCTGCGGCTCTCTCTGCCACTTCATGCTGGGCACGTATCCAGAGACTGGCTGCAAGGTGAGGAGGGCTTTCAACCAGCCTGGCAGCCAGGAGGAAGCTTCCCCATTGGGGAGGTAAAGTTCACCAGGAAAATAGGCAGCTCATGCACTCAGGCAGTGGGAGAACAGGCTCGCATGCCCCGTGGGGAAGGAAGGGCTGGAAAGCTGCGTCAGCGCCGAATTCCCCTCTCCTGGGGCACGAGCAGCTTGAGAACAAGATGAGTGGGTTGTTTCGCAGAGCCCTGAAGGCAGGGGAAAGCCCGTGAGTGGCGTGGGAGGTGTTGCATCCCCGAGGCTTCCTACTGCTCGCAACACTTCCAAGGACATGCAGTCATGGGGAGGACTTCGGCAGGCACGGCAGAAACCACTAACACATGGAGCACAGCCACTTTGGGTCCACACCATCCTGTCTGTCCCACAACTAAAACGGACCAGACAAACCACGCTCACCACAGTAAACCCTCCCCTTAAGGGTCCTTCCCCCGTGCCCTGTTGATGAGATGGGGCACACGGGACCCCGACCCTGCCCCCCCCGTGGCCACAAGGGATGTGGCCATTGAAGGGGTGCGTGAGGAAACTCCCCCCATCACCCTTCTCTTTGGGGACCATGGACTGGGCACAGCATTTGGCCCGGGGGGAGAGGCATCCCCATGTCTGCTGGGGAGCAGGGCTGCGTTCACAGCACATCCCAGAGGACAGGGGGCTTTAGGACGGGGGGGGGGGTCCGGGATCCCGGGCACAGCGGCAGGGACCCCCCCTCCCCAGCATCCCGCGCACGTTACCCGTCTCCTGGGAAGCAGCGGGGACCAGCAGGACAAAGAGCCGGAGCAGCAGCCGCCACGGGGGGCACCTGCGGGAAGGGAAGGAGAGAGAAAGAGGTTACCCACCCTCCCGCCGGCTCCGGGGTGCCCCCTGCCCGGCAGCCCCCGGCCGGACGGATGCGCCCCCCACTCCCGCCGTCCCAGGGCGCCCCGGCAGCTCGGGGGTCCCCACGCTATACCGGTGCCCCTCCAGCCTCGGCGGCACCGTTGCAACGGAGTCTTGGTGAACCCCAGCCCCGGTGGCTCCGGGGTCCCCGCGGTGCCGATGCCCCCGGGGTCCCCACGGTATACCGGTGCCCCCCAGCCCCGCCAGCTCCGGTGTCCCCACGGTACCGGTGTCCCCCCAGAGGATACCGGTGCCCAGCAGCCCAGGCGGCTCCGGGGTCCCGGTGCGCCCCAGCACCCGGCAGCCCCCCGGCCCCGGCGCTCACCCTGTGCGCATGGTGCCCGGTCGGTGCCGGCAGCCCGCCTCGGCTGTGCGCGGCTCGGCGCGGCCCGGGGGGCGGGG
>VYZW01027289.1:0-12604 GCA_013401315.1 Balaeniceps rex
AAAATTAACTCTATCCCAGCTGAAACCAGGACAATGGGTCCACCCTGCCAAACTGAGGTGCCAAGTTCAGGCTACCTGGTGAAATCCATGGCTGTGTTCTTGACCTCCCTGTGCCTTTTCTTCTCCGCACTCCATAGCCTGCTTGTTTACAATATCATATAGCCGATGAATCTTTATGTACAGGAGATAAGCATGTTTTGGATCAGGGCAGGCAGGCATGACACTGTAGCACGTGTTAGTGAAAGACAGTGCAATCTGATTTTGTACCTTAATTAAACATAGTATTATGCCAATAGCCATTTTACAGCTTCTTTACTTGCTTTAAGATTGACTCATCAGTTGATTGGTTGGTTAAGTCTCCTCTTGCTGTTTCTTACATATCTGTAGTCAAAACCTAAGCTTTGAACTGGATACCTTGGAAGATTGTGCGAGGCAGCTTTCTGGAGCTGGGCACAGAGCCTCTGACCCAAGGAGCCCCATGAACTCCAGGGGAAAGAATAATCCAAGGCAGAATGAACAGGTCATCCTTAAACTCTGTTTTTTTTTTGCTTCAAAACAAGGGAAAAGTCATAGGAATAGGCCTGTTCTTGCAGCAAAGCATATGAGACTCCATAGTGGTAAATATGCTGCTGATTGCAAAGGTGCTCTCCAGGTCAGATCTGAATGGCTTTTATACCATGGGACTGGCAGGTCACCAAGTCTGTCCTCCAGACCACCCAAGGTGTGGCTGAGCCTGTTAACTGTCCTCCTGGCAAAGCACCCAGCCAGAAGCAGGACAGGACACAGACTGTCATGCTCACAGCTGCTCCAGAAGCTCCTCCACTCCTGATATTTTGGCAGTGACTCAGAACATCATCTGAGTGAGGACTCCAGGCTGCCAGCAGCCTTAAACCTCCACAGAACTCCATCGGGAGGATGATCACAAAAACTGAGAGATGGTCTGAGGACAACCCTCAGCCATGACACTTCTTTGATTGTTTTTTTTTTCAGCTTATTGGAAACTAGAGCTGCATCCAAATAACTGCTGGTTGGGGAATGCATTTTTGGGGGCCTTAGCTGAAGAGGCCATGAAGGCAGCTGGCAGCATTCCTGACCTGCGGTTCACGTGGACCAGCTGCACTCTGCAGCCTGATCTCGCATTAAGGATGTTCTGATCATGTCCTCTTTCCTTATGTGCAATATAAGGAAGTGGTTTTTTTTCCTTTTATTTTAATAAACCCTCTACCCACCAGTCTGATTTCTTTTCCCTGCAAAGCCATCCATTTTCCAATAATCCCTCTGGCAGCACAGGCGGTGGTAATTCAGGTCACAGGTTTTGACAGAGAAACCACATCATCAGCAAGTCACTGCTAATGAATGCCTTTTTCTTGCTCCTCGTGGATTTTTTCTCACGTCCAGCACTCCGCTACTTGGAGTGGGAGTGAAAGATTGGTTGCAGCAGCAGCAGCTTAGGAACCCTCTAAATCCTTGCATGGGTCTGCCCCTTTGCTGAACTTTTAATTCCGCGGAGGGGGGTGAATCCAGGACATGAACAAGGTGAGCAGCAATGTCACACCCCACACTGAGAAGTGTGGAGGAGGCATCGTACAACAGAGGGAACACCTGAAGGCACTACCAGTATCTCTGCAGAGTCTGAGTGAGGGTGCGGGATGGTGGGAATATCAGAGCAGTACCACAGGGCAAGTCTTGGTTTTCATGCAGGAATACAGGGGTGTTTTGGCTGACCCTTAGCTGGGAAGGCAAAGTGAAGGAGGACACTCCTCCTGCTGCTGGCCACTTGCACAGGGCTAGGCAAACATTTGGCAATAATTTTGCAGCAAACATAACACTTTTCAATCACGTCATGATGTTCCACCCCAGAATCAGTGCATCCAGTGGCTGTTTTATTAGAAAATTAAACCAAAAAGAACTCAAATGAGAGTCAGAAGATAACTAGACAACAGGTCCTGTTGTACGTTGATTTCAGCACCTGGAGCGGGTGTCCCAGGAGCTCTGGGCTGAGTTGAGGCCACAGACGGGTTCTTGCAGTGAATCATTTGCTGCTGCCAATGTCATCTCTATAAATCAGCTATATCTCAATTGATTTCAGGGACACTCTGCTGGATTTATACCTGAGAGCAGACACTGACCTTAAGCACATGGTCTGAATGGGGCCCAGTCCTACTCAGCCAAAGCCATTTGGAGCTTTTCCACTACCATTTGATTGGCATTAAGACTAGATCCGTAATGAAAGAGTATATAATAGCCTGAGAATTGAATCAAATATGTCTAACCTGGGTCAGATCCTCAGACAGAAATGATGGATCTTAAGCCAGCTCAGTGCAGGTTTTAGCCAAAAATAAGGACATGGCTCTCTAAATGTCACTGTGAAAGGCCCATGTTTGATTACGTAATAATAATGTTTTAGTTTGAGCTTGTTCCTCAACAGCACACGTCTGGCTTGCTCATTAAAATTAATAAGCTACTTTCTCTGGGAAAGACAATGCCCATACCTATGTTTCAGGAAGAAGGTGACAAGAAAACAAGGACAACGTGACAGTTCAGGAATGCCCAAAGCCCTTCCTCGCTTTAATGCGATGCAGAGAACAATTTTGCACAGCTCCTTAGCTGGAGCAGCTCTCTCCCCTGGGCTTTCCAATCTCTAATTTCTATGACCCTGTGAATTTAATGTACACACAATGCATGACTGATGCTTCTACATGGAACAAGCCACATTATTTTTTTATTCTCACCAACCACAGAACTAGAAAATTGCTTCCAAGATTGTGTGAAAGTTCATACCTGGAAAGACATCTGACTTTGGTGGGTGGATTTGATCACAGATTAGGTTTGAGAAGGCAGGAAAGAGGGAGGGGGTAAAGTGTAAAGACCATCTCACTTGCTCATGCACACATGCACACACACACACACACACACATACACACATGCACAAAGTGCTTTACACTGAACTGGGACAAAAAAAAAATGCTTGCACAGTTTTTAAATTTTTACATGAAGCGTTAGGGCTTTAGGGAAGGGCCTGACTGTCCAAATCCATTCAGCCTCCGCATTTTCATGTGGTCTGAAATGACAACATCTTTCAAGTCCACATTTACAATGCTGCGTTGCCTCTGTTGCAAATGTGCTTCCTCCCATCTCGCTTACAATTGTTGCTGCTGTGAGGTGAATGGAGAAAATCATTCATGAAAACGGGCAAAATGGGAAACCCAGGAGTAATGAGGACACTGCGAGCAGAGCTGAGGTTTGGGGACTGGGGTATTGTTTCTTTTAAAATTATTTTGGCATTTAGAGACTACTCTATCCCCTTACACACTGCAACAAGTCAAAGTTAACACTTGGGTTCACTGAGACTCATTTTTCACACTAGCTTGAATAATACTTAGGGCAAATTTTTTCAGGATGCTTATATATTAAACTCACACTAAAAAAAAATGGCTTTAAAAAGCTGTCTCTGAGTCCTCTTCATTGCATAAGAAGAGATTTGGCTATCAGTAAAATTCTGCTTCATCCCTTCCGTGTGGGACTCCTTTGCTGAGCCGTGAGACATGGGCAAGATAACAAGGAGTGGAAAAAGGGATCAGCAGCCTGCTGGGTCACATCTGTTGTTTTCCTCTACTCAACCAGATGTTTACTGTCCTGCCAGCATCTTCTCCCATAAAGTGATGCTAGAAAAATTGTAAAGACATGGTTACTAAATTTTAATGAAAATAGACTGTTTCAGATATCTCCAATCTATGCATGGGATGGATTTAGCAATCCAGTACAAGGGTTCAGCAACGTTATGCCACATAATAAATATAATTATCAGGGTAATGCTCAGGTTAATCAACTCCAGCGTAATTGGATTTTGCTGGTGATAACTCCCCAATCACGACGTCAGGAATGACTCTCTCAGCATAAGGAAAATAGTTGTAAGGGAGGTCAAAAATACTGTTGGCTGAAACTGAATTTCCGATTGTTTTGATATTACCAAATTTTAATTGCAAAAGTTCTGCCAGGTGGTGCACTGGAAAGAGAGGCTCTTCAGAGGTCAGGCACTCAGATCTGACCAGCGTATGAGTTTCAGTCAGGTTCATTTGTGACCCTCAAACAGTTCATCCTCCCAGCCTGCCTGGGAGCGTTGGGCTTCTGTTTTCCCAGAGGGCTCGGCCTGAAGTCAGGCAACATGGGAAGAATTAATGTCTCTTATACAAGGACACCTACTGGTTTGGGTTTTTTCCAGAGCTCCTAGCACTGGAATCCCATCTCTTAATCTCCAGATTCCTCCATCCACCTCAGACAGCATAGAAGGTATGAAAATCCCATGTCAACCTGGGGCTCTCAAGCCTTCCAAACTTTTACAGTAGACTTGGGAGTGATACCAAAATTCAAGACAAAGTTTTTAAGGATTTGGGACTGCTTGGGAACTGATTCTTGATTAAAGTCCTTAGTACCTACCAGTACAGTAGAGAGCACTAGGACCTCCTATGGTTTCCAAACTGAAAGGTACATGCAAATTCACAGTTTAATGAAAGGTTGCTGCAACGGGTACAGTTCCATGGATATTTTAAATCAGCATTTTCTAGCAAAGTTCGGTTCTATAGACTGCATCATCTTTATTCTCTTCTGGTTGTACTCAGTTTACAACATTAAGCCCTATCCCTCTAAAGTCTACATTACGGTATGCAAAGACTGAGGTGACCAACAAACAGGAAAATTAGGAAGTCTTCTAGGAATCCATGAATGTCCTAGGAACAGAGGTGTCTTCAGTGTCTAATTTGAGATCTGCTAGTCCTGTTTCCAATCTAGAGCTATCAGATAGTCTTAGATTGCTATTCTGGAACTACTTTTATTTCCAAACCCCTACAAACACTCCATCGGATTGCTTAAAGCCTGCCTTCACAGTAGTGTTTTGCCGTCATCTCATCACTGCAAGACACAGACCAAGATCCTCCCTCCCTCCCTTATATATGTTACTAGCTGTGCTTGGGCTTTATCTTCATCTTCCATTCCTTTAACTTGCTTGGCTTATACATGTTTACGGATTATGGAAAACATGGACTATAAGGGGGGAACAGGTTGATTGTTAAAAGTTAAAAATGAATTACTGATGGAAAAAAAAAAACAACTGCTTGTTAGAATCCAGCTCTTTTTTTACATCTTCGGGGAAAGAAAAAGAATCCCAAGGAAACTGCTGCTCTGGTGGCTGGCTTTATGCAGGGCAAAGGATCGATGCTGAACCATGAGAAAGAGGCAACTACTGTGCCCTTTGGCAGGGACCTGACAGGCTTCCTTTTCTTCCTAGCTGAACGACAGAGTGAATAGACACAGGAAAGTTATATAGATTTGCTGTCATATAAATATAGTTTGCACACACTGATGAATTCAGCAAGTGTAGTACTGCTTTCCCTTCGCCTCAAGGGAGACGATGAAAGAAGAATCAATACTTGGGTTTAATGCCCAAATGGAGGGAGGTGGACAGAACCCAGTCTCCCAGGGCAGCAGGGCTGGTATTGAAAGTTGTGTAGTATGGGATAAAGAATGTGTGGTAGCACATGGTAGCATGGGTCCAGGATTCTGGCCTTATCCTGTCCCATGCCCCCCTGGAGGCTTATTCCATGATGCAGAGACCACAGATCATTTCCATATGACCAAGATTCCCAAGTACTCTTTAACTGAACCCAGATGTCCCAAGTCCCCAGACAGTATCCTTCTCCCAGGACAGTCCTGTGTCTCTCTTTCCTTTTCATTTCTAACATACTCAGGAAGAACACAGCCCTCTGTGTTCCCTTCTTTAAGCCTTTTCTCAACCAAGTCTTTGGCAATATCTCACAACCATTAAAAAAGTGCATTTCATTAATGCATTTTGCCAGGATAGGAAGTACAACATCATCACCCTTCTCCAGTCACCCAGTGTATGATGTGGTACACACAGAGTAAGCGTCTTACTCAAAGCTGTACAGTAAGGCTGCAACACACAGCTGCAGAACCCAGCAAGCAGTGGGACAGCTCCAGGTGTTTGTTCTTGGGACCTTCCTTCATCTGACATGAAATATTTTGGAAGAACCACATTAGGTTGTGTGATTAAAGGTTCAGCTCCACACACACAGGGAACCCAGAGGCACAAGGGCAAGTCAGGGAGCCACAATATCCCAGTCAGAGACACAAGCCCCTGGGCTGGGCTGGGGCTGTCCCAGGGGAGCCTCAGCCTTATGGGATGGTGGTGGGGAAACAGGAGCAGCTGCCCAGCTCACCTCACAGGTCAGAGAGGGATTGCTGCCTGGGTATGGGTTACATTACAGGATGCAGGGGAAGAGCATCTGGGGATTGCACAAGATCTAGTATGGGATGGGTTAGGGGAGAAACCAAAGTCAAGGAAAGGGAGGGATCTAACTGGTTTAGGAAGGAACAAGTGTGGGAAAATAGAGGGAAAAGGGGATCAAGTGGCCAGTCCCATGTAAACAGGTTGCCAATCGGTATGCTTGTATGCAGGTCATGCTCCTGAGCAATGAGCCCAGGAGAAGAGATCTGTGGGGAACTGTTAGCAAGGAGATGGCCCTATTTTACAAGACCTTTCTTTTGGTAATTAATTGCTTTAGCTCACACTTTCCTCTAGCACAGCACAGCAAGTTAGGTGTTATTCCCACCCCAAAGCAACACTAATGAGTGGTGAAAAAAGGAATGCATCTTACTTCTCTGTTCTAGGTTTCTTTCGTGTGTTTGTAGAGGCACCATCAACTGTCCAACAGACTGAGGAGTTCACCTTCTCATTTCTTAGAGCCAGTTGCACTTCCAGGGCAAAGAGCCACCTTGAGAGCAACAAAACAAAGGTAATAATTTGTGTTAAACCAGGCAGATATAGACCTTAAAACAATTCCATCATATAAGGAACCTCCAGCCTTGAATAAACTTAAATTCACTTCTGAATTTGCTAGTTTAGAAGTCTGAGAGCTCCCAAAAGGATCTAATCCTTATCATGAAATACAAGTCCCCATAAACCAGCAAAACACACAAATCCTGCCTGTGCTAATTACTTGGCAGATGACAACAAGTGTTGTTACATTACGCGCAAGGGTCTGGGTTATGATCCTGAGGAGCTGATAAATACAGCCAACTGATGATCAGAATTTCCTGTTGGCTGTAATTTCTTTGGCTTTTCTTTTGATGTGTTTGGCTCCACCCTGGATTAAAACTATGATTTCTGAACCTGAAAGCCCTCCACTCTTTTGCTCTCCACCAGACTGATGTTCTTGTCAGGTTCACAGCAAAGATTAACTGCAGTGAAAGGGAGCTTTGTGTGTGCGGGGTCACAGGGATGCAGAGCAGACCCACCAGGCTCAGAGCCTTGCCTTGGGTTACTGCAGGTTTCTTCTCAAATGCCAGATGTTTTCAGCAAAACAGTTTGGGCTCTGTGGACTGACACTCTGCACAGAAAGACTTCCAATAAGTTTTGCTGCTATATAGCAAAACTCCGGGGATGGTTTGACTTACTCATGTATAATATCTTCTTTGGATATTTTGTAAGTATTTGCAAGTGCTTTGGGATGCCATCTTTTCTATTGCCCAGATCTCAAACATTGTTTCATGTCAGACCTGCTCCTGAAACAGTCTGATTTGTACCACCTTACTTTCATGCATGGTGAACTGACTCCTTGTGAACTGTACAGTTCAAGACAAAATGTAGTGAGATGAAAGAGAAGTGTATTGGAGGTCTGTAGGCAGTTTTATACCGCTCAAAATATCACCCTTGTCCCTACAGCGATGTGTGCAAACCCCACTGAAAGGCAGTACTTCCCAGTTTATCTCACTGGCATTTGCTTCCTGGGTTTCAAATCATGATGAGGATAAATCCTGCTTATGTAAGAAAAAGTCTTCTGCATCTGAGAAATAAAATTAGGTTATTTGATGACCAAAGCCCCCACGATGAGTACATGTCAATCCTCACACTGGTGACTTTCCTCCTTATGTACCTTAAGCACCTCAAAACAATTGAGACCCTCAGTTTCCACTGGAGCTGCAGGGAGTGAAAATGATTCAGCATTTGCTTGGAGTATTGTAGGATGAGGCCTCATTTCATGCTGGTGTATTAAAAGGCCTTAAAGTATTTATTTTTGCATTAAGCTATTCTTTCCTCAAACAACTGGGAACAATATGCCTCCCTTAGGCTGGAAATTTGTTCTGATAATGTAATATATTTAACATTTTTCTGTAGCAGGTGGTCTTCTCAAAATATCACGTTAAATTGATAACCTTCAAGGAAGCATTGTACCTCACGTGATGACTGCTTGGTATTTTATCATGACAGTGAGAGTTATTTTAAGACCTCCTACTCTTCCATCTCCTATAGGACCTACAAGGACGTAGGTGGCACTTATGTGACACCTGCGCTGGTGGCTCAGGCAGGTCTCCCACCAAATCCTGCAACATTTGCTCCTTTGGCAACTGGCCTGGGGCTCAGAGGGAGGCAAGGAAGATGAGTAGGTGTGTGAAATGGAGACATCTGTACGGCCACTGTGCACGCATGGCGAAAATGATGCTTGCTAGTCGCAACATCTTTGCAAATATTTCTCTCAGAAAAAGAGCTCTCTTAATTTTGTGAGCTCTGAGTTCTTTCATGGTCATTACCCATTACAGAGAAACCAGTGCTCCTGAGACAGTTTTTTAGAAGGGCTCGCCTTCCCCGTTAAGACTAATTGAAACTGATATAGATATAGGGATGTATATTTTCCTTTGGGGTTGGAAGACTGAGTTCTTTCGGTATCTAAAATCTTATCTAACAGAGAGTTTAATTACAAAAAAAATAAAATCATATATAAGCTAAAAAGGGTTTTTCCTAAGCCCTCTGAAGTCCATGGATGAGGCCCTGTAATCCTTACCAGTTTCAGTGATTTGATCATATGCACACACTGTTCTGAGGTTACAGACACTGCTGTTGCTCTGGTGCCGAGAGGTCTTAAATCAGGGGCAATGAAACCATTGTCCTAGTTAATAGATTGACTTGGGACAGCAATGTGGTTTCTATCTTGCAGACTTACAGTCTTCTTGCCCATGTTTTTAATCACTATGTAAATTCCCTGTTTCCTTGGTTATGTACATGTATCCCACATGGCTCATGCATAAGCATTTAAAAATAATCAAAATGTCTCCAGTCCTAAGTCCAATTTTATTACATTCTTAACAGTTTATTTTTAGAGTTAGCAGAATGGACAAATTTCACTTCTGCCTAAGCAGTGCATGACCTTTAGCTTTCCTTAAAAACAGGCCTCTCCATCTGTGTGATCTTTACGAAGCAAAATGTCGTTCAATTAAATCTAATCTTCTGCTTACAACTCTTGCCAGGGTTGTTTCCACCACTGCTTTGGGCACAGCTGACTCTGCATGGGCCAAGTTCCTATGTGAAAAAAAACACATGGACTGAGAAGGAACTTTCTCACTTGTTATTTAGGTTGGTGTGCTACACTGCTCATAATCACCGGCACTGGATCAGGACAGGGTTGAGTTACCCCAACCACAGTGTAGTTTTACTAATATGAACTGCCAACTATATTAACTTCATGGTCAAGATGATCCTCCTGTTGGCATGGTATAAGTAGGTGATTGCTACTGTCTCTCTCCGTGTCCTCCAGCAAGTCACTCAAATCTCCACCCTTCTTCCCCATTACCTTCTCAAGGTCTTTGTCTCTCAGCCTGCCCTATAACCCAGAGGAATTGATGCTAATCAAATTCATGCTTTGATACTAAGGTAATGAGCACCGTGGAAAAGAAATATCTATATGTATACATATATGTATGTATACATGTGTAGCTCATATCTCTGTATATCTCTTCATAAGTCAGTACATCTCCAGTCATCCTGTCTATAACTTTTGGCTTACTTCAATATTACTAGATCTTGTACTGGGTACCAACAGAGCCCAAACCAAGTTTATGAGTATTTCCCTTCTTTCAAAAGACATAGATTAACTGTTTGAAAATAACACAATGGACTTCTGTTCCCAGGGATGTAGATGAGTCTTGGAGTAAGAACCTGAACAACTGTGTGACAGACTTTCATACTGAAGCTCCCCAAATCAAGTTTAATCTGTATTATGCTCTTTTTGAATCAAAGTTCAGTGACCTGTTTCTTGAACTCATGTTGTTATATACAAAGCAGAAGAACTATGATAGGTTTTAAAACCATGGTATACGTCCAGGCCCCTAGAAACAATGCCTGAACTAGCCTAGGTGTAGTTCTCCCTGGACACCTTAAAACAGAGCCCAGAAATGTGTCCACATATGTTTCCAAGAAGAGAATTGTCTGCAGTACGTCCCTTGTCTTAATTGCTATGGCAATTGTAGCAAAGCCTCTTGGAGATGATTCTTGGCAGTTGTAAACCATTGTCATTCTTTGAAGGAGAAGATCCTGGATCACTCTCCACATCCTAGTGATATATCCTGTTATGCAGAGGGAGGATATATAAATAGGAGTGCATGTGTTGTATTATAGGTAATTGATCGGTGCCCAGTACAAGTTCAGTACAATGGCAGTAGATAAACTCTAGGACACACAGCAATCTGGTGTTGTCACTGTCTGCACCATGAGAACAGCACGTGCACAACACAACCCTAGAAAACAAAATAACCTTGTAAGTCATGAGCACTGACTCACTTCATCTTTAACCTCACACATCTGGGGTGTTTCAGAGGCTCTTAGCCGATACGTAAACAAAGTTCTGCTAATTGTCTTGAGCAAAGCTAGATGAAGTAACTTCCTGAATTCTGTTGAGTGAGGAGCCAGAATCCATTTTAGGGGTTTGTGATCCAGCCCCTTTCCTGATAACAAAATTAAAAGGGTAGCTGGGAAATAGGTAACAGTGGCATCACAGTGGATGGGGAATATAGACGTGTATTAACAGCAGCAGTGACAAAGAGTCATTCTCTGCATGCAGCCAACAGCTAGAGCAATACATGGACGGGGGCTTACTTAGGGAGCAATAGGTTGCTTCATTCAATAAGGCGATAATCTCTCTTCCCCTTGATGGATAAAGTTCCTGTCTGAAGGCAGAGTGGATTATTCTCTATGTGGAAATTGGATTATGGCTGAAGAAAATGGAGCACTCTGCTGTTACAGCTCATTAGACAAGGGCTTAAACGTCACATTCCCACAGATCTGCTTGGTCCAGGTGCTGGAGGCATGTGCCGCGGGCGATGCCTACAGATGCGGTTCAGGGTGCAGATGATAGCACTTGGCAATTCCTTTGCTGCAGTGGATGTGGAAAAAGGGCCAGGCTTTGACAACTGTCCAGACAAAACCCCTCTGCCCTGGGCTTGACTAAATCCTCAGGGCTTGTTTTTTTAACATTCAACTTCTTTACCAAAACAAGATTCATTTTAGCCCCTTCCCCTGCCCTCTTTCCACCAGGTATTGGAGGTAGCTTAGGTTTTGTCCGAACAAGTCAGTTGATACAGCTGAACAACATGACCACTGGATCTAGCGTGGGCCCTTGTGAGCCTTTGCCATTGCAATGCACGTTCAGTATGCTGAAGGCAAGGCTGCAGCAATGGTCTTGTTACCAGCAGGGACCAGGTTATTCAGACCTTCCTCAGGGGTCTCCTCTCTGGGCTGAAGGTGGATCCTGTCAGGACCTTTCTGAGCCATCTCCAGCTCACCTCCAAACATATTGCACAGCTTCACTACAAGGAATGGTATGAGAGTCTTGTATGGAAGCCACATGTTCTTCCTCCTTCGCCTGTCCATTGACATTGGTGTGCTTGAAGACTGTCTTTCCAGCCCACTTCACACTGAAGTGGTGTCCTGGTTTCGGCTGGGATAGAGTTAATTTTCTTCCTAGTAGCCGGCATAGTGCTGTGTTTTGGGTTTAGTGTAAGAAGAATGCTGATAACACACTGATGGTTTAGTTGTTCTAGGTAGTGCTTACCCTAGTCAAGGACTTTTCAGCTTCCCATGTTCTGCCAGGTGCACAAGAAGCTGGGAGGGGGCACAGCCAGGACAGCTGACCCAAACTGGCCAAAGGGCTGTTCCATACCATATGACATCACAGTCAGTATATAAACTGGGGGGAGTTGGCCAGGGGGCAGTGATCGCTGCTCGGGGACTGGCTGGGCATCAGTTGGCGGGTGGTGAGCAATTGCATTGTGCATCATTTGTTTTGTGTATTCTTTTATCATTATTATTTTTATTATTACTTTCTCTTCCTCTGCTGTCCCATTAAACTGCCTTTATCTCAACCCACGGGTTTTACTTTTTTTTCCAATTCTCTCCCCCATCCCACTGGGTGGGGGGGGAGGGTGAGCGAGCGGTTCTGTGGTGCTTAGTTGCCAATTGGGGTTAAACCATGACAAGCAGCAGATGACATTTAGGTGATTTCCGTCGCATATGGCAAGCAAATCCAAACTACGTGTCTCAAGGACCACAGGAAAAGCAGTACTTGATACTGAAGAAGAGTATGTGACTGCTGCCATGTGGCTCTTCTAAAAATGAACGTAATGCTGAATGGGCAGCATAGGAGACTGAGGCACCACACACAGCTGGGCAACAAGAGAGGACATGCCCTTCATATACATTCCCTTAAGATAAAATTTCCTCTAGTTCCCTTCCCTTCCCTTCCCTTCCCTTCCCTTCCCT